>JAXGGA010008769.1:0-54993 GCA_038373865.1 Uloborus plumipes
CTTTTATGTGTTTACAAAGAACGTGAATTTTATCTTTTATTCAGAGTTACATACACACACACAAACAACTGAAATCTTATAAGACTTAAAGATGTAATATAGTTTAGCCTTCAGTATTAATAATAGTATTAAATATATTACTTTTATATTTGTAAAGAAAGTGAATTTTATCTTTTATTCACAGAGTTACATACATGCAAACAAACCCATGGGTGAAACTAATAAAAGCGTATTAGGAAGCCCGAATGAAGTGATTTTTGTGAATGAAGTAAAGCATTTGAATGAACCAAAAGCAGGGTTATATGCAGTGGCGGCGATTCAGAAAGGGCAGGGGGGGGGGATATACTATGTGTCCTACACTATGTTTTTGGACCTAGTGAGCATTTCCAATCGTGAAAGCAGAAAATATAGAACCCATGATTGCATTGAAACTTGTAAACAAACACTAAGACATCAATTTCCATCTTTTTATTCCAATATCATATTTTAGCAAAAAAGGTAATCTTCAGATTCAAGGTAAAGCTTAATTTAAAATTTTCACCAAATAGATAAACTTGGAAAATAAATAACAAATGCAATTATGATTGCACTCTCAGGGTTGCACTCATGGTTGAGGTTCAACAGGTGAAGTGTGTGTAACATACATTTCCACATTAAAAAAAAAAAAACATATTGTTCCGAATAAAATCTTTGATGATTCATGCCATTATGTATACCTAGGTATAAATATTTTCCAAACTTTAATTGAATTCCTTCAAAAAGGACATACCTCGTTCCAGAGCCAGACTGGCTATGTGGGAATTTGGGAAAATGCCAGAAGGGCCGGTCCTTTCCTGGGACAAAAAGGGCCGGCCCATATAAACCACTTTTTCTTATCAAAAAAAAAAAAGTAATTTCCGTAAAACTACCAAATACAAGGCCGCCGAGACGGCAGGAGCAAAATTTCTAGAGTTCGACTGCAGAAAGGGAGCGGGCCATCTATTTCTAATGTTTGAAGAAAGGGCCGCCAAAGCAAACAATCGAGCTAATGAACTTTAACGCGAGTATATCAACAATCTACTGTAGTTGTACTTCTGAATGACCAATAGTTTAGGTCAATTGTCTGTCAGATATTTATCATTAGAAGGGTTCGTGGCCATCATGTGCGTGGTTCTCTTTTGTGCCTAGTTAGCAAAAAGGATACGAAGTCTTGTGCCATCTCTTGCCACTTGCTAGCCCCGGGTGTAATGAATGTAATACCAAGACGTTCTTCAGGGAAGACAGTCCTTCATCGTTCAGACGCCCTTCTTGGGATAAACGCTTGACGACATATCTACATTTTTTTTAATAAAAATATTATTATAAAAATCCCTTCAAAATGGGGACAAAAACGTAGGCCTCTGGAATATGCTTTAAATAGATAAGAAGTTAAAATGCAGTCAGCAGGGTCTAAAATTTTATACTGAATACTAAGATTAAATTTTTGGAGCTATCAATTTGAAAAATTGCCGATCCTCTAAACGTACCAAAAGATAACCTACAATACAATTGCGGTTTATTTTATTTTATTTTTTTAATTTCAAAATATTTTTCGGTTTTATCCCCCACATCTCTTTGCCCCTATATCATCAAAGGTCTTCCAAAACTGCTTGTTTAAAATTTCGAAAACGAATTTTCGAGAGAGTGTCTCCGATCCCATCTCCCTATCATAATCGGAGATGATTAGATTTTCGTTTTTAAGATTTCAATTTCGAAAAAGGTCTCTCCCTGGAACCTCGTTTAGATTACCAAAGATTGTCTAAATTGCATTTTTAAGAAGATTAATTCGAAAATTTTCCTCGAATCCTCGTCCCCTGAATTTTATTAAAGATTGTCTAAAACTGCATTTTTCGAGCTACAATTTAAAAAAATTTCCCGGGGGAGGACCGCCTGGACCCCCTTTTCTATACTATTAATTGATGTGTAACAGATGCTCTACAAATTTCGATTTGGAAAACGGAAGGTTGAGTACCCCCCTCGAATTTCATTTCCCCCCCAACATTTTCGAAGATTAGTTTTAAAATATATTTTTAAAACTACAAAATTCGATCTGAGTAATAAATACACTCGCGATTAAACTTATATTACTGTAAAGGCCTTTTTATTCGCGAGGCCTTAATTTTCGCAAATTTCCCGAGCCCTTCGTAATCGCGAAAATTTAGGCCTCGCGATTTTTTTTTCCCGCCTCAAATAATAATAAAAAATCAGAAATGTTTCACGTACCCCAAAATTTTATGATTTATTGCACAGTTACAAGCCTCCTCTTGACAAAACTATTTCTTGAAAAATATACAACTATATTTCTCGAATATAAGTGACAGAAGGCAGCTCATACTTGATTGGCTATTTCTTGAATAATATATACAACGCTTTATCATTAGTGGGTGAATACCATCACGTGTCTTTCGCCCGCATCTTGTATGAATGATCGGAATTTTTGACCTGCGAGCGAAAAACGCTTCGTTCGTTCGCGTCGCTCGCAGTCTGAATCGGCCTTTCAGTAGGTTTGTTCAAGTTCAAACAGGTGGACGATCCGATTCTGAGAAAAGCGAAGGGAGTGAGATGGGGTTCTTTGAAGAGCGAGGCGAGGAGGTGGGGGGAGAAAATTTTTGGACAAAAGGAAAAATCTTAAAATGCTTTATGCGAAAGACATACTTTGGACTTTTTGAACTTTCGGTTCTGTACATGCAAAATTCGCGAAACTTTCGGCCCGCGAAATCACCGATATATTCATTTTCGCGAAAATTACGGCCCGCGAAATTAAAGGCCTTTACAGTAACTTGCATTCTGCTACTGCCCTCAGTAAATAAATTTTCAAATTGTTTGGGTGTATTAATTTGGAGAAGTTCATGATTTTAGTTCACCGGCAGACACTCCCCCCTCCCCACCGTGGCTGCATCTAAAAAAATATGCCAGGGCTGAATTTTCATCCCAGTCCGTCCCTGCCTCGTTCAGTTTGAAAATACCAGGTGTCAACAATAAAGAGCCATTATTTTGAAATTCGGACAAGGTGTGGCAGTGACCATTTTTGATTTTCTTCATTTTTCTATATGTAAAAGTAGGTCATGAGAAATGAACATTCTGAAGTTTGTAGCACCCCCCCCCCCCAAAAAAAAAAAAAATTTTGTTCGCTCGGTAAAAATTCCCTAAGTTTGATGTTATGCAGCGCTTTTTTGGTAAAACGGCTGAAAGACGCATTTCAGTGCGCTGTAGTTTCTTACAGAAACGCCACCCTATGGTTATGTTTACATTTATTGATTGTACAATGTGTAGTTATGAGGACCCCATAGTTATTTGGGTTGGGGTGTGTTGCTTTCTTTAGTTAAGGGGCCGCAAAGTATGGTTTTTAGACCATTTTTGCTCGACCTTGAACTGTGTTATTTCCCCCCTAAAAGCAACCCCCTGAAATTTTTTTAACATATACTGAAAATTTATACTATAAAGCGAATATGTGGCACGAAAATTGTTTAATATCTCATTGCTTTGAAGAGAAAAAGACCTAGACATTTTTCAAATTTTCAAAATTTGCGGTTTTTTGATCGCATTTAACTCAAAACAGCAACTCTAGAAAAAAAAAAGCTGTTATGGATTATGGAGCCCACAGATGTGTAGAATAACGTAAAAAAGAAAGTTGCGTGGGGTCTCGTCTCGTTTTCAAGAAAATATTTTTTTTTTGTAGCTCATTTTAATGCGTTTTTCTCATAGTAAAATGTGTCCATCAAGTAGGTCAGATCTGCTGAAACTCGAAGTATATAGTAATGACATATTTAAATTTGTATAGAGAAAGAGAAAAAGGCTAAAAACACTTAATTTTGCCTAAATTTTTAATAATTTTTAGTTTTTTAATTGCAATTGACTCAAAAAACGTGAAATCCTGAGACTATTATTGAATGCACATATTACTAGCTTTGAAATATTGGAAAAAGTATGTTCGGTGAGGTACCTTCAGATGCATTCTAGTGGGAGGTCACAGTGACCTCCCGAAAAATTTCATGATCGAAAAATTTTACTGATGATTCGGCAAAGTTGGAAACAATACTGCAACATTGAACTTTTCTATTTATTTATTTTTTACATGTTATGATTATTTTTTTATATTATATGATACCTGCATATGTGTAAAACGACGTGCAAAATAAAGCAGCCAGGAGTCTCTTCTAGTTTTACAGAAAAAAATGTAGCAGACTTTAATACGTTCTCCCGTAGTAAAATGTATCCAGTATGTAGGTCAGATCTGCTAAAACTTAAAATATATGATAATAATTTATGTATCTGTGTATGGTAATTTTTGAGTGAAAAGTAATAGTAAAAAAGAATCACAGCATTTAATTGTGTGAATTTTTATAACTTTTAGCTTCTTATTGCAATTATATCAAAAAACGATAAATCGTTACTGTGGGAATTATTGAATTTACATGTTACTAGCTGGCAATGACTGGAAATATTCGCAAAAGTCAATACTGTGAGGTATTTTTAGAGGCTCCCCAATCGGAAGTCAAAGGAGGTCACTGTGACCTCTAGAAAAATTTCATATTCGGAAAATTTTTCTGAAGATTCAACAACTTTAGAAACAATTCTGCAACATAGAAATTTTCTATTTATTTATTTATTTTTTACATGTGGGCTTGATCGTATTTTATCATTCGCAAAAATTGGAAAATTCCTTTGGCAAATTAAGAACATCTTCTTGAGAAGTATAAGATGCTCATGGGCACTGGAACTTAAATTTTTACAGAATACGATCAAGCACACGTGAGAAAAATGTATCATTAAAAACTATCAATGTTGCAATAGTTTCCAAATTTGCCGAATCGTCAGCAAAATTTTTCAATCACGAAATTTTTCGGGAGGTCACTGTGACCTCCCACTAGAATACATCTGAAGATACCTCACCGAATTTACTTTTTCCAATATTCCAAAGCTAGTAATATGTGCATTTAATAATAGTATCAGTATTTCACGTTTTTTGAGTTAATTGCAATTAAAAAACAAAAAATTATAAAAAATTTGGACAAAATTAAGTGTTTTTAGTCTTTTTCTCTTTCTCTATACAAATTTAAATATGTCATTACTATATACTTAGAGTTTCAGCAGATATGACCTACTTGATGGACACATTTTACTATGAGAAAAAAGCATTAAAATGAGCTACAAAAAAAATTATTTTCTTGAAAACGAGACGAGACCCCACGCAACTTTCTTTTTTACGTTATTCTACACTTGTGTAGGTTCCATAATCCATAAAAGCTTTTTTTCCCTAGAGTTGCTGTTTTGAGTTAAATGCGATCAAAAAACCGCAAATTTTGAAAATTTGAAAAATGTCTAGGTCTTTTTCTCTTCAAAGCAATGAGATATTAAACAATTTTCGTGCCACATATTCGCTTTATAGTATAAATTTTCAGTATATGTTAAAAAAATTTCAGGGGGTTGCTTTTAGGGGGGAAATAACACAGTTCAAAGTCGAGCGAAAATGGTCTAAAAACCATACTTTGCGGCCCCTTAACTAAAGAAAGCAACACACCCCAACCCAAATAACTATGGGGTCCTCATAACTACACATTGTACAATCAATAAATGTAAACATAACTATAGGGTGGCGTTTCTGTAAAAAACTACAGCGCACTGAAATGCGTCTTTCAGCCGTTTTACCAAAAAAGCGCTGCATAACATCAAACTTTGGGAATTTTTACCGAGCGAACAAAATTTTTTTGGGGGTCTACAAACCACAGAATGTTCATTTCTCATGACCTACTTTGACGTATAAAAAAATGAGGAAAATCAAAAATGGTCACTGCCAAAATTTCCCTTTTTTGTTCGATTTTCAAAATAATGGCTCTTAATAATCGCAAAAATTGAGAAAAAATTAAATAACAATAAGTGTTATATAGATAAATCTGTATCTTGGAGCAAAACCAATATAAGATTTTGACCAAACTTATGGTAGAAATCTTTTCTTGCGGCACTCTGAACTTTTCTGTGCAACAAGAACCAAAGTGATACAGAAACCTAGTATTAAGTGACAGTAGTTAGAATTACACAAATCCTCAAAAGCAAGAATCTGAGAGAGTGTCACGCCTGTGATTCATGACATCTCAGATTTTTTCCAAAATATTACCAAATGTTTATTTTCTTATTGAAAGACCAAACCCAGAATGTTTTGTTCTAAAGTTGAGTTGTTTAGTTTTTATGGATCCCTAAAGGTGAAGGTGCGGCATCAAAAATTAAGCCGATTTTCAAGATATGGAAGTTGCTGTGAGCAAAAACTCTTCCCAAGAACTGTTGAACTCCAACTTTCTTTTTGTATATGGAATACAGAAGGTTCAAACTTTACGAAATGAATGTTAAATTTGAGGTAAGTTGTTGCCGTAAGGTCAGCAAAGGACCTCAAAACAAGGCATTTTTGACGTTTTTAAGCGTTTTTGAGGTCCAAAAACAGCTTGTTCATTTCAGTTGGCACGGCAAAAGTAGTGTCGTTTGAAAGACCAGTGTAAGCACTTTAAAATAATGTATAAATAACCGAGGAAAGTTCAACATGCTTTTAGTTGCGTAAGGCCGAAATATGAAAAATGACATATTTTACAGACATTCAAACGGTCATAACTTCCTCCGCCAACAACATATTGAAATATTTTTTTTGACAATGTCATACTCTATTTTTTGTCTTAACAGAACAGTTGAGTTCTTTGAGGCAAAATGCTAAAAGTTTTTTTCCAAAAATGTATTCTTGCCTGTGCATTTTTGATGCCGCACCTTCACCTTTAGAGATTCATAAAAACTAAACAACTCAACTTTAGAACAAAACATTCTGGATTTGGTCTTTTAATAAGATAATAAACATTTGGTAAATTGTCGGAAAAAATCTGAGATGTCATGAATCACCTCATAATGCTAGGTGTGAGTTTCTCAGATTCTTGCTCTCAATTCTTTTTTTTTCAATAATCAGTTATTTTTTATTTAGAGTTAGACTCAATGTCCATTGTAATTAACATATAACTGAAACAATTTTAAATTACACATACTTTCCAAATGTAACATGAGACAATCATCTATTAAAGCATTCAAAATTTTGCAGGGCTTGACGTTTAATTTAGAGCCAGAAAATATTAAGAAATTTCATGACTACTTTTTATGCAAAATTCATATTTTTGAGATTGGTTGTTGCTGTCCTAAGTACAGAAAGAACCACATTTATCTTCCCCTAAAACAATTCTTTTGTGTAATTAAAAGATCTTCCAAAGTACCTGCTTATGAAAGAGTAGGTTGCACAAACTTTTTGAGACCAAATCACAGGCGGATTTACTGGGGTAACAGGGGGTGCCCCACAGCCCCAACATTTTTGTTTGAATTGAGAATAAATAAAAGTGGAAAATATTTTACTAGAAATATAGTTTAGAAAATATCTTATACTTTTTCAGTCACGATGCAAGTTAATTTCCATGAAAGCAAACCCAAAAATATATAATATGCAGCTTTTTGTGTGACCCATTTGTCACCACACATCACCAGTGTGAGAGAAATTGTGCTACTTATAAAAAAAAAAAAGTTTATATGCATTTGAAAAAAAATTAATAAATAATTCCATACATCAAATAAAGACAATTCGAAAATTATTTATGTGCTGTATTATAGCATAATTGTATACTCTGCAATGTTGTTTTTATTTTGGTATATCATTACTTCTTTTACTTTGAGAAAATCATAATTAACAAACTCAAAAATACATGACTATTGTAATACACTTTATCTAAAACCATATAAGCTGTTGCAATTTCTGGCACATCATTCCAGTATATGGTAGTGCTATAAAATCTGTTCTGAAATGAGCTAAAAACCAGCACTTTTAAATTAAATTTCCCCGAAGGTAAGCCCTCTTCAGATTTCACTGACTGGGAAATATCACCCCCTCCCCATATCCTGGATATTGCTGCACCCCCAGAACTGACAGCCTAAATCCGCCTATGGACGAAATATGATGCAATTTAAACAAACATATAATCTTCATAGCTGTTTTGGAAGTTTATATCACATGGGTGACCGTCAAAGGTAGAAAACAAAAATCAATGAAGGGAACCAAGTCCGAATTTAATTTCATTTTCAAACTGTTCAGCAGTTAATGTTCCCTTAATAGACTCGCAGTTGGGATTGAAAACGGAATACGCACTGAGTTCTTCCGGTTGCTTGGTGCTTTTGCGGAAGTTCGTGAACATAAAATAGAAGACAGACAGAATGAAGAAGACAGCGCCGAACTCGAGCAAGACGAACAGTGTCATCAACAGGCACCAGATGAGCACTTTGAGAACGATCAAGGTCAGCTTCAGGTAGTCGCAATCGCAAGACCCGTCATCAGTGTCCTCATCCTTTTCCAGTAGCTGTTCAGTGTCCTGATTCATTTTCTTTTTCATCCGCTGAAGAAGGAGGTAGGTTGCGTCTTGTTCTCTCCGCATTGGCTTCCTGCAAGTTCAAAGGTGTCAAATATGAGCAATATACAGTAGTACCTCCTTCAAAAAAAAAAAAGGACACCTTCGAATAAAGCACGTCTCTATTTAAGGGACTCTTTCTGGTCCCAGTCCCTTTGAATAGGGACTTCTATGCAGTGGCGTCCAAGGGCAAGGTTTGAGGGTTTAAATCCCCTTCTTGACAGGGCCGATCCTAGGGTGTCGGCCGCCCGTGTGCAAAGATCCAATGTGCCGCCCCTGAGGCTCGTCAATCGGGGGGGGGGGGTATTTTGCTGTAAAATTTGCATTGAGTATTTTGCGCTATTGCCCCCCACCCTCCCGCCCCCATCGCAGAAAAATTTTCAATGACAGGCTTGCTGCCTCTCAAGACATTTTTTTCATTTTATGACGAAAACTTGAACATTATTATTCATTTGCTTGTATGTAAGGCTCGACCGATATCATTTTTTGGCCGATGGGCCGATGCCGATTGTTGGCCGATTGTTCAAAGTTGGCCGATGGCCGATTTTTTTCCTCTTCCATCGGCCGATGGCCGATGGTTAAAAAACCAAATGATTACAAAAATAAATGTTTGTAAGAGATATGATGGGTCATATATTCATTTCATTCTACTTCTTTTTCAGTCATTCAGATTTTGGGCTTAAATTTCTATTTTACTTCCACTCGACAAAAATTATATGAGAGAGAGAGAAGCAGTAAGTTGAGAATTCATTTGTACCATTTGTACTAGGTGTAGTCATGAAGATACTTTCTTAGCTGCAATCCGATGTTTCAAATGTGCTTTTTAGCCTACTTTTCCATTGAAGTAAAAGAAAAACAAAAAAAAAGCATTCTAAGTTGCTAATGTATCTTAAAAATATTCCGAAATCCAAAAAAAAAAGTTAAAAAGGATCAAAAAAATAAAATAAATATCGAAAAATTAAAAATTGAAAAATAGGGTTTTGAGATGGGGAAAAAAGTGTGTCGGTCTGTCTGTCCCCCCCCCTAATAACTTTTGAATGAAAATTCCGATTTGAACAAACTTTTTTTTATTAGAAAGATATCGACGAGTACAGCTTGTTCCCATATTTAATTTTTCGATTTGAACAATTTTGGTTCAACTTTGAACCGCTTAAACAACCTGTCCCGCGATACTAACTTTTTAGTGAATAGTCCGACAATTTTTTTTTTGTTCGAAAGATCTTATGAAGGATACTTTGTTCCGGTATTTATAATTCCGATTTGAACAATTTTTCGTTCAACATTGAACCATTCAAACAAGCTGTCACCCCTAATAACTTTTGAGTGATCAGTCCGACTTAAACAAACTTTTTTTTATTCGAGGGATCTCAGCGAGGATACTTCATTACCGAATTTAAATTTTCGATTTGAACATTTTTTCGTTCAACATTGAACCGTTCAAGCAACTTTTCCCCACCTAATAACTTTTAAGTGAACCGTCTGAATTGGATAAACTTTTTTTTTGTTTGAAAGATCTCTGAGAAGCTCATTCCCATATTTAACTTTATAATTTGAACAATTTTTCGTTCAGTTTTGAACTGTTTAAAAGAATTTGACATTAGCGTCTACGGGGAATTTTAAGCTCAATGTAGATCCTGAACTTAAAGGCGGATTTTCCGAGCCTGTATATATACCATATTGGCGGAGTTGGGGTCGAAGATTCGGTGTCGGAGTCGGTTTTAAAAAATTCGATTCGTCAGTCGAATTCGAAAGCTCTAAAATTATAATGGTAGGAGTGCGTCATTTTTTTCTGAGCTTGCATTTCTGCCATGTTTGCGGAGTCGTGGAGTCAGAGTCAAGGAGTTGGAAGCAGAGTTCTCCCTGCAGCTTATTCAGAAAAGTACTTGTCATACATTATTTATCAAAATCATTTTCTAACAAAGTTAGTTTGAAGGAAATCCGTCTTTAAGTTCAGGATCTACATAAAACTTAAATTTTCCCGTAGGTGCAATGTTAAGTCTTTTTCTGAACGAACCTTCAATATTGAACGAAAAATGGTTCAAATCAAAAAGCGAAATATGGGAATGGGTTTTCCTCGCCGAGATTTTTCGAACAAAAAAAAGTTTATTCAAAACGGTTCAATGTTGAACAAAAAATTGTTTAAATCAGAAATATAAATACGGTAATGAAGTATCCTTGCCGAGATCTTTCGACAAAAAAAAGTTTGTTTAAATCGTTTGTTAAATCGTTCACTCAAAAGTTATTAGGGGTGACAGCTTGTTTGAACGGTTCAATGTAAACGAAAAATTGCTCAAATCGGAAATATAAATACGGGAATGATGTATCCTTGATAGGATCTTTCGAACAAAAAAAAAAAAAATTGAAGTTTACAAATACCTTTCCCGGTTTATTTGTTCCTCCTTAATGTTGTAATTTTCTCTACAAAAAAAAGTTTGTTCAAATCGGATTATTCACTAAAAAATTAGTGTCGCGGGACAGATTGTTTCAACAGTTCAAAGTTGCACCAAAAATTGTTCAAACCGAAAAATCAAATGTGGGAATGAGCTGTACTCGCCCGAGATCTTTCCAACAGAAAAAAGTTTGTCCAAATCGGAATGTTCATCCAAAAGTTATTAGGGGGGGGGGGGGCAGACTTTTTTAACTTGGCGATATTTTTTGGACTTGGCGATATTTTTTACATGCATTAAGCCCGGGGGGGGGGGGGGGGAGACCGATAAACCGACACACAAATTCCCTATCTCAAAACCCAACTCGCCAAAATTTAATTTTTCGAGTTTTTTCAAATGTTTTTATTTCCGTTTGACTTTTTTTTGGACGTGGTGATAATTTTATGATGCATTAAACCGCTTTTAATGCTTTTTTCGTTTTTTTTTTCTTTTTAACGGGAATGTCGCTATGCTTAAAATGTACGAACAGAAATGTTTGCATGTTCGTTAAAAGCTGCGACAGTTACATAACTTACTTTGTTGAAAAATAAATAACCATGAAAAAAAAAAAAAAGAGTCAGCTTTCACCTTTTTTTTTTTTGCTACTTTTGCTCCTAGTTTGATTTTCTATTTTGCTGAATCTTGCATCAAAATGACATTCTTGTTTTTTTTTTTTTTTTTTTTGCTTCAGTCGCGCTAAAATTTTATAATTTTCTAACTTCAGCCTGCTCCAAGACGGTGTTTTTTTCCCCTCCACTATACTCCAAAATAATTATTTTTCCTCTTCAAAACAGAATTTTAGCTGCTCCGAAATTGTATCCATCGTATCCCACCCCTGATATAGTTTAAATAAAATAGAACTTGAGTACTGAGTATATGATAGCAAGTTATAGAGGCCGTCGACATATTTACAATTGTAATTTTTCAATGAAAATATCTTATAGATTATCATAGAACAGTGGAGAAAAATGCGTAGGCAGGCGAACTATGCTTCTCTTCTAACAGAAAGATACGGCAAAAGATATTAGAGGGGGGGGGTTAACTAATTGCAATGAAAAGGCACGCTAGCATTCAAAAGTGCAAAGTTAAAATGATATGAGTTCAAGCGAGATATAGTAAATAATACACAAATTATCAGTATTGTAGTGCACGATGGCAATGGTACATATTTAATATTATATATCTGCATTAAACAAATAGGTGAAATCTGAAATAGCATAATCCTCTCTAATAGCGAACACTTCCCAATAACGGACAAAACTTCCGGTTCCGTTATTCGGAGGTTTTGCTCTAATTCTTAAAATTCGCATCAAAGCGATCACTCGGAAAGTGTCTGCTGTGTTGTGAAATTTTCGGTATCTGCCCGATTCGGAAAATTCCAAAACCCAGAACTGCGTTTGTCCCGTTTGCTGCCCGATTTCAAGCCACATGCTGAACATACTTTTAATTGTGAAGTAAAAAATAGAGAAAATAGAATTATCTCTTGCGAAAACTTAAAAAAAAAAAAAAAAAAAAAAAAAAAAAAAAAAAAAAAAAAAAAACACCGGCCTTCCATCGGCATTCAGATATTTTTGAGGCCGATGGGCCGATGTTTTTTCCATCTTAGCATCGGCGGCCGATGCCGATATCCGATGCAAAAAATTTCAACCATCGGCGCCGATGCATCGGTTGAGCCTTACTTGTATGAGAGTAAAAAGTAAAACATTCAAATAAAATTTGAAGTGCAAAACTTTATTCGTTGGTCACTTGATTGGTTATTATAGCGACAAAATACGCAAGCAAAATAATAAAGAAACAGTATAATTACAATTGAAATAAAAATAGATATTTTACTATTAGAAAAATGATCTATAAATTACTTTTCTGGCTTTCTGAGATGCAAATTTGTCTATTATTTCAGTAAAATCAAATTTTTCTGCTATTTCAGATTCAATGGATATAATGGCCAAATCTGAGAGCCTTTCTAGTGTCATACTATTTATTAAGTAATTTTTTATAATCATTAATTTACTGAAACTTTGTGATGAATCATGTCATCTCCTTTTTTTTTAAAACTTGGCTGCACATTTTTGAATGCAGTTGTGTTTTTATTTTCTCCCCTCCTCCTCCGCTCCCAGATTCTTCCTTTCTATGAGGCTGGCTGATCGGCCGCCCCTGGGAGCTGAGTCGTGGTGTTAACTTGACCCATCGTTTTAGCTCCTATTTTGCAGAATTAGCTTCAGTTTCCGGGGTTCGCTGCACTGTCTTGGGGAAAAGAGGCTGCTTCTCCGCTTTTCCACACATGCAAGTGCATAGTCTGACTCAAAGATCAGCGCATAGGATAGTGCAGGAAAAAAACTTGATGTGAGAAAAGTTCGACGATAGGCCGGCCCCTCATCATTTTTTTTTTCCTTCTGGCAATTTTTATTTATTTATTTATTTTTTTAATTCGGGAATGCTTGAATTTTTTTTTTTTTTTTTCGAAAAAACTTTCTTTAGAAAAAATACTACATGCGGTCTGCGGCCGCCCCTTGCATTGGCCGCCCTCGTGCGGTGCACGAGCTGCACACCTGCTAGGATCGGCCCTGCTTCTTGATGAAAAATTAGGTTTACTCTTTTTCCCCACATTTCATACAAAAAAATCTTGCAGACATACATATGTGTGAGAGTCGAATTCCTAGGGGACCGGCTTAACCCAGTAATGATGGACATTTTTTTTTCCAAAGAAATTTTGTGTACTGGTAACAAACAGTGTTTAAAATAAAAAAAATATTATGCAAAAAATAATTTTTTTATTAAGGAAAGAAAAATTGTCCCTTAAAAGTTACGATAGACCTCAGAGGGTACATACTTTTTTTACAAAAAAAAATTTCTGCCTACGATATAATATTTAAAAAGCCATTTTATAAGAAGAAATAAAATCAGCAATTAACATAAACTGGGAATAACCTTGAAAACTTAGCTTTTTTTCTTGAGATTGTAAACAATGTATTTTTGATAAAGGTCATATTAAAACTGCTACAGAACACACTTTACAATGGTTATGTGCTGCAATCTGTTAATAACGAATTGAAACAATAGCAAGGTACTCATTGAACACTATTATTTGGTTGAAATGTTCATTTTGGGGAAATTCAGACCCTTTTTTGGACTGTCCCTAAAAAGGGGGGCTAGGCATTAATGGGTTAAAGCATCGAGTTATTGGTAGTTGTAAGAAGTTTTAACAGCCCTCTCAAGTTTTTGGGACCCAAAGAAAACTTCAAGATAAAGGTATATTGGAATAGCCTTTGAGTTATCAAAGATAATATATATCAGGGCCGTATTTAAGGAATAGTTTTTTATAGGGTTCAAACACCCTCCGAAATTTTTCAAAACTATTACAAACATGCTTGTCATAGTTTCTCGCTGAAAAACTTATTACTGCTATTTTATTTTAATTTCTTAGTTACTTTGAACCTGCATTTAAAAAATGAAATTATCATCATTGAACACTTTGATTCTTCTAAATTTTTGATTAAATATTCATTTTAAATATATTTTTTTTTCCCAATTTGTATAAGGATCAAAGTATGAACACAGTTTGTGAGAAACATTTTCAATGTTTAATCTTGATGTTAATAGTTTACATTTATTATAATACTGTATTGAGTTAAAAACATGGCATGAATCATTTTCTAAACCTCTGAACAAGGAACACCTCTACACTGAAAAAAAAAAAAGGCTGTTGTTTTTACAATATAATACTGGCAGCTGAGGTTCCAGTTTATAACTGTAAAAGCACAGTGAAAAATTGAAAACTAGCAATTTTAGTTTATTGCTGTAAAATTAGCAATATTACCAAAAAACTAGCTGCATTATACAGTAAAAATAACACTATAATACTGGCAGCAAAGGTTCCAGTTTAAAACTAAAATGCACAGTAATAAACTGTGAAACTAGCAATTTTAGTTTATTGCTGTAAAATTAGCAATATTACCAGAAAACTAGCTGCATTATACAGTAAAAATAACACTATAATACTGACAGCAAATGTTCCAGTGTAAAACTGTAAAATGCACAGTAATAAACTGTGAAACTAGCAATTTCAGTTTACTACTGTAAAATTAGCATTTTTGTAGTTTATTACTATAAAATTAGCTGTATTATACAGTAAAAATAACTGTATAATACTGGCAGCAAAGGTTCCAATCTAAACCTGTAAAATGCACAGTAATAAACTGTGAAACAAGCAATTTTAGTTTATTGCTGTAAAATTAGCAATATTACCAGAAAACTAGCTGCATTATACAGTAAAAATAACACTATAATACTGACAGCAAATGTTCCAGTGTAAAACTGTAAAATGCACAGTAATAAACTGTGAAACTAACAATTTCAGTTTACTACTGTAAAATTAGCATTTTTGTAGTTTATTACTATAAAATTAGCTGTATTATACAGTAAAAATAACTGTATAATACTGGCAGCAAAGGTTCCAGTCTAAACCTGTAAAATGCACAGTAATAAACTGAAACTAGCAATTTTAGTCTACTACTGTAAAATTAGCATTTTTATAGTTTATTACAGTAAATTCAGCTTTATTATACTGTAAAAACAAAATCCTATTTTTTACAGTGTATTTAAGGAATAAAAAGTCAGTTCCTTTTAGTTTCCCTTATTGTGAGGTTCTGCTGTAGTTCTTCGCAAAAGTTTGACACTAGTTGTTCTTCAAGCAATCAAGATTGCTTACCGATTTCACTTTCCCATTTATTGGCCTTGATTGCAGTTGTTGTGATTGGTAAATAGTGGGTTACGTGACTGATTCTTTTAGGTTGGGATTAGGCCTTAGGTGAGGCAGTGTGCTGCATTGGGAGGAATTCATCCCTTTTAAATCAATTGAATGTATGCCGCAATGAATTTTAAACCTTCAGACACGATAATCCCGAATGATTGTTCTACAAATATCAAACTTCAGAGTTTCTTTTACCAAAAATATTTAAATAAATTCATCTAGAACATATGTATGTTTCGTTAATCTTTAGTTTGTTGTTGAAGAAGTAGTTTTTCCCCTTTGAACATTACAGATTTATAACAGCATCTTTCAGTTTTTATTTATACATTTGAATTTATTTGTTACTGCATAGTCAATTAATTTATTTCAGATCTATGTATAAAAGTACAACTTTTAAAACACTGTTGGCCCCGCTTAAACAAATACAGTGAGTTCCAAGAAATGTTATTTGAATAAGTGGGATATTTGATTAAGTGGGTATCTTTAACATTGCGTCTATGGCACTGGGAAGTATTCGGTTCCAGGTTTTTTTTATTCGTATAAGCGGGGTATTCGTTTATTCGTTACCCGATTAAGCGGGGTCGACAGCAGGGTTGCCAGATTTAAGAACTGCAAATACGGGAAAGGCTTAGGGGCAGGGGGGGGGGGAATGAAGACTTCAAGTCAAATTTTTACAATCTTGACTTTAACATCACTTTTCTCACAAATGTATTCATGAAGAAAAAGCAATATACAATGAACAGATGAATAAAAACTTTATTTGTTACCATTGCACAGTTATCTTACTTCTTGAATATTAGTGGGAAAAGTTTTTACACTAAATATTGTCAAAATCTGTGTGTCTCTGCCTATTGACCCCCTTTTTCCTAAAATACGGCACAGTAAAATCATTTACGAAGAGCTACACGACTTTTACAATGAACTACATCTTTGTTAAATGAATTGTCACAATAATTTCTGCTCTAGCTGAACATAAGACTAAGATGATTAAACTTCAAAACAGAAAAATATTATGATTCAATCAATTTTCTTATCACTCTATTTCACATATTTTGTTTCACTTTTTTTTTTCTCGAAATAATGTTTCGTTTTGTAAAATGTTACTCCCAGCAAGAATACGGGACTTTAGCTGTCCCGTATCAAGACTCCCCGGGACGCAGGACAGTTTTTCAAAAAATGGGACAGTCCCTTGAAATCTGGGATGTCTGGCAACCCTGGTCGACAGTACTACCATTTATAAGTTGTGTTCTTTTTATATGAATAAAAATTAGAAAATAGAGCAACATATATGCACAATAACTTTTTAAAATACTCAATATTGATCAACTTTAAAGCATTGAAGTTCAAATCGAAAAAAAAAAAGGAACATTAAAAAAACCAATGTTTCAGAACCTGTTCTCACTCCTTTTTCAGAAACAAATCTAATTTTAATTTTCTGTTTTTAATTGCACTAAATGCAATTTTAGTAAACTAGTGCAAACAATAAAAGATAATGGTTTAAATATATACTACAGCAACCATTATCAAAACATTTGTTGCCTGACATGAAATTTAAACGATCCCAATATTTGATGTGTCTTATCAAGGTAATAGTACTGAAGTCCAGAAAGTTACATGAATTATTAGGTTGGTGCGTATGAAATGTCGGATTCTCTTTACATGCGGACGTTTATCTCCCTGTTTTCGTTATACTTTTGTCTTTGGCATAACCTCATTCATAGTCGTATTGTCCATTGCCAGAGACTCATTTCAGCAAAATAGGTTTTCTCGAAGGTCTTCCCTTTTGTTATTTCTTTTGAGTTTATTGCCGATATGAATTCTGCCGACACACAAAACAATTGCGAAACTGAACGAACTGGAATATGAAGTTTTGCAGCATCCACCATTTTCACTGGATCTCTCTCCGACCGATTTTCATTTTTTCAAGCATTTAGAGCTGTTTTTAAGGGGCAAACACTATGAAAATGAAGACAGTCTAAAAAACTCGATATCAGAGTTTATTAATTCTAAAGACCAAAATTTTTTTAAGACAGGCATCTACGCTTTAAAATCTCGTTGGGAGAAGTGTATTGAAGCGAATGGAGCATACTTTGATTGAATAAACAGCTTTTGAAGAAAGATATGCAGTTTTATACAATCACTTAAGAATCCGACATTTCATACGCACCAACCTAATACTATAAAATGAGTAACTATACTACAAAACTGCCATATACATCCAATGTTTGCTTTTGTCAATTCAAAATTAGATTTCAAAAGCCAATGTTCCAAAACAGCCAATAACCATTTAAATTTGCCAATACTAGTAAAAATGACAAATTTGATAAATGTGCCATATCTATTACAATATTTTTTCGAAACACGTTTCAATTTTGCAAGCAGTATTTGTGAATGTATTGCTAAGGAGTAGTAAAACAAGAACCCTTGTTTTAAATCATACTAAAAAACAATTGTTTAAAAAAGTCAACTTGAGTATAAAACAGAGGGGGGGTGGGAGGGCAATGTGCAATTCACGTGTTTTGGCAACAAAGCATAAAAGGTGGAAGGCTCTGCCTTAACATTAAATGTTAGTTTTTAGGATAGTATCTACAAATTGTGCTCAAAAAATATAAACATATTGCAACAGGGCACTCACATATTGCTCAATAAAAATAAAAGGATAAATGAATAAAGCAAAATTTAAGGAAAGAGAAACTTGTTTTGCTTAAATTATGTAATTTATTTTGCTAAATAGAATATATACAAGTCGACTTATGTATTGAGTTTACATAGAGCAGCACATTATTATGAATAATTTTCTGGCTGCAACACTCTCTTTTGAAAACATATTGAACAATAGCTCAAAGAATGACACTAAATTTCAACTTAAGCCAGAAATACTGCTTCAGATCAACAAGTCATAAAATGAAACAATTGCAAAAGAGAAATGAAAAATATTTTTTTAAAGAAGGATTTCGGTGTTCATTGACAGAGATATAAAAGACAGATGATAACTTCTATGATTATAAATACATTTGATTCTGCAGAATGGAAAAATATGATATGAAGCAAAGCATTTTTGACATATTTTACTTAATCACAAAAGAAGAAACTAAGTCATAATTGTAAAAGTAGGCTAATTATCTTCTAAAGACGGAGAAACATTCTTCTCAAAAATAGTCTTAGGAACAAACTGCCTAGACTTCAAACTAGCCTTAATAACAGAATTATCTTCGATTTCTTTGGCTTGTCTTTCAAGACGCTCCTCTTCTATGCTCTTTTTTTTAGTTGGCGTCGACTTATCGGATATCCATCCCTCAAGGTTGTAGCCGATAAATCCTATAGCTAAGGATATGGGCAAAGTTACGTATGGCACGTAAGCCCTCAAGACTGCATAGACTGCTGGCAACATCTCTTCTTCGATATCCACATCAAAATTGGGTCTAAAAAAGATATACAACGCTAATGCTATGCAGATCTGGTGTCAAACATTCATTCAAAAAGCAGGGTTGACAGGTTTCTGCTGAGGCAATAAAAAACACTGGTAGAAACTGGGAAAACAGTCATGGCAGAAAATTGTTTCTGCTGCTTTTACTGCAGAAACTCGAAAAATGGCTTGAAAATTATTACCAACATACAATAGAGAATAGTAAGGAAAAATGATTAAGTGTTAACCAGAGTATAATTTATTTACAATGTTATCGACATTCGAAATCAAATGTTACATTGTTTGCACTATGCAGTAGTTTATAACAATATTTATAACAATATGCAAGTTTAAATGCGGTTTCAAAACCGAAACAATTTCTCAATTTACTGTGCACCAATGAAAAGTTTGCGAAAATCCTCTCAAGCCCAGCAGATCTAGTTGGCATTGCCATTAAGAACAAACAAGAAACTATTTGAACGTAATGATAAAATAAAAAGCTATGATAAAGTATTTACTTCATATGGGTTTATATGGTATCCATTGCATTTTCTGTTAACAAATATATTTAAACAACAAACTAAAGAGTTTGTTTGTTACGAGATTACAAGGTTAAAATTTGTAATGCATAACAATTTCAATGATGATAAATTTTCTTTGCTTCAAAAATTTCAGCCTTGTGATTCAACTTTTACATTAAATTATTGATTATTAATTATTATATTATATTTTAAATAATGAAAAGAAGTTATATTTGTAGTTTACTTGATCAAATTTGTAATTATTCAAATTATTAAAGATGTTTTTTTAGTTTTTGCCAATTTTCGCCAGTTTCTGCCGGTTTTTACTGGTTGGAACCGTTTCTGCCACTGGCAGGGCAAAAACCGGTTTCTGCCAAAAAGCCAACCCTGTCAAAAAGTAATAGTTATAGCACAAAACACAATATGCAAAAGTACTCGGCTAGCAAAATGAGAAAAAATTATCAAAGAAATGAAACGACAAGATAGGTACTAAATTGCAAGCAAGACATGCTGAAAATTCAAATGAAAAAAACAATCCAGCTTTGTACTCGAGAAGAATTATATCATTCAATAAATGAAAAATAAGAAACTGATTGGATAAACTATTTCAAAAAAAAAAAAACATGCGAGCAATGTTGTTTTGAGCAATACTTTACTCTAACATAATGGAATAAATAATAGCTACATTAAACAATGCAATTCGCAATGAAGTATAAATAAAACACACATTAAAAAAGAAAGGTAAGAGTGTGTAGTATCAAAATTGCACATAAGTTTAGAACGGATCCTAAACTTCTAGCAACAGGAATCTTTATATATATAAAAAAAATGTATGTACCAATGTGTGTATGTACCTATGTATGTCCTTTATAGACTCAAAAACTGCTCGTCGGACATCGCTAAAAATTTTAGTTTATTTGTGTCACCACTGGGCATATCAAGAAACCAGTTCCATTTTCATAATGAATACGTTAAACAAACAAAAGAAAAGCAAAAACAAAATGGCATATTAAAGAATTTATTAAAGTAAAATTATTATAGATTTACATTTTAAAGCTCTGTGATAAACATATTATTATATAGCAATCAACGTAATTGAAGAGAAATGTAAACTAAAAGTGATTTCAATTTCAATTTTTTGACTCTCATAGGGAACACAGAATTTCGCTTGAAAATATTTTATTTTCAAATTTTAATAGAAATAAAAACACATTTTACTACTTTGGCTCTTAGCAAAGAAAAGTAAACAACAAATATCAAAAAAATTCGATTCTCAAACCGGATGCTAAGAGATTGCATCATTTAAAATGAAGGCATCAAAAATATAACAACGGCAAATAAAAGAATGTATTAACGCTAAACAATTTTAGAATATCATTTTAACAGGTCTATATGGTGTATATTATTAATAATTATCGATATAATCATAGAAAATTTGGAGTAAGGAAAAAACATTAGGATGTGGGAAGATAAAAGCATTGCGACAAAAAACTAAACTTTCTGTTTTCTTTTAACACATGAAAATATACCAGAGTTCAAGTATACAGGGTGTGTTTTAAATAATGAGAAGATTTTTTTCCTGATACTGCTGTACGCCAGAGGGCGCTCCGAACAGTTGGAATCAGTAGTGGGGCCTTCGAACTTCATAATGCCCCGCTCAGCAGTGGCCTGCTGGCTTTGGTTGAAACAGGATCATGGGTGGCGTAGACGTCTTGAAAAAAGTGCATGCAAGTTCAAAATGCAATAAAGCATTGAACAGCATTACGCAATCACATTTTACAGTGGAAGTGTTAAAAAGATTGGAGCAACGGGTCAACAGAATGAGACCAGAAATTGCAGCCAATTAGAAGCCCCAATGGGCCATCTCACACCTGCTTCCTGGTTGCCGAGCACTTGCGCAAAAATGCCAACATAACATTTCCACAGCCTACCCTGCAGCCCCGACCTTGAACCTGCAGACTTTTTTCTCTTCACCAAAGTGTAAACCTTCCTCATCACCAAGGGGCTCTAGATGATGACAAAAGGGCTTTCACACATACTTTGAAGGTTGTTTTGGTTGGTGACTTCCAGGGAGTGCATGAAGCGTGGAAACGTCGTCTGTAGAAGTGTGTTGATACTCAAGGAGCATATTTTGAAGACTTTTGAAGTCTTATAGCGATGTCTCTAATAAACTATTTTTCGAGGACTTATTCGTATTACTTAAAATAACACACCACGTACTACCCGACCATAATCAACCCTGGGATTAGTGGTAGAAAAAATACTGCAGGAAAAAAGTAACGTGTTAACAATAAAAAATAAGGAGTTTGTAAGGAGACAATTTCAAAATTCAGGAGTTTTAAGGGCCCTTATTTTCTCCTGTTAAAAATTAGGAGTTTATAAGGAATTTGTAAGGAGCGTACAAACCCTGTATATACAATAAACTCAAATGTATTTAGCAATAAAGAACGAAAATGAAACTGTGCGTATGAAAATTTTATTCAGGCACATACTTGTTAGACAAACATGCCCAGCTGTGTGCGTAGGGTAAAAGTTTTAAGATTTTTTGAGCCCTAGTCTTCCTCTTTCCTTAATAATTGCTTACACTGAGAAATATTTGGACGATGCAGTGGTAAAGTAATACATGAAATTCTCATTTTTCTTTTCCCCACAACTTTTCGGGATGAGTTTGGCTTACGACTTTACGTTACCAGAACGTTTTCCATTTCTTACAACTCTGTTACTGATAGCACAAAGGATGGTTGCACATCATTCCGATTATAAAGGGGCAGATCATTTTTTAACATAGGGACTAGGCGACACTAATGTCGCCCAGAAAATGCAAAACAGAGTCACTGGGCCACATTGTAAAATCCAACATTTGGTCACTCCTAGTTTTCGTAAACGGACTTCTTTCTTTCTCTTTTTTCTCCTTCCTGTTTTATTAATTTAATATTTAATATTTTTCACAATTCTTTGCACAGTTTTTTTTTTTTTTTTTGTACTTTTTGCAAAAAACTACAAGAAAAGAGTAACACATGTACATTCCTTTAACTTATCCTGCCAGAAAAAAAATTAAAGTTTTATTTTTGTTACCTCTTTTTAGATTGAATATAATTTTACAAATATTGGGTAAAATTTTCCATTTTTTTTTTTTTTTTGAAATACTATTTAAAATATTAAAAATAAATGTCTTTTTTTTGTAAAATTTTACATCTATTTTGGGTTTTTCCTCCCCCCCCCCCCCCAGACACAATTAATGACCGACAACCGCCCCGTGTTGCCCAGTGAAAAATCCTTAAAAAATGCTCTGTAAAGGGGTAACTTGATTTGATACTTAGTTGTAAAGTAGAAGTTGGCATTTTCATCTAATGTCTTTTTTTGTTTTCATTTATAAAATCACAGAAAATAATTTAAATTTTTAAACTTACAGTAATTTTCTCTAAATAACAGCAATGTCAATATCACAAAAATATTCTAGGAGTATAGCAAGTACAAAATGCTTACAAACAATGGTGAGGGAAAGTAATGTGATTTCAAATTATTATGTTTAAAATATGCCAATCAGGGATACCTTATTAATATAAATGAAACGAATAATATATATGTGTGAATGTTCCCTATACAAATCCACAGTTTAGGTCCGATCAGGACCAAATTTGGCAGGGAGGCACTTGGGTACCTGGGGGGGGGGGGTTGTAGAATGGTTTTCCAATGCAAAAAAAGTAAATATCCGTTCAAATTTCAATCAAACAAATCAAAAATTGCTTAAAATTGCTCTTTCTAACCAAAGTAATTATCGATTTTTCTTGATTTTGGTCTCATTGGAAAGCTTGCGAAAAATACCTTTTAGGGGGATTTTCTTCCAAAGGTTTTCAAATTACTAATTGATATTTTCACCAAGAAAAGGGTATGGGCAATTTTAAGTTTGAAAACATTAATTTTAAATTGGATATAAATATTGTCTGCACGAGTTTAAAAGAAATTACAATAGCCTAAAAAAATTCATTGATGAAAAAAATGGTGTTGCCAATTTTTTTCTTGATTTATCTCTACTAATAATAAAGCTGAAGGTGGTTCTGTCTGTCCTTCTTTCTTTCTGTCTGTCTGTCTGTTACGCGCGTAGCGCCAAAACCGTTCGGTCGATTTTCATGCCACTTGGCACAAAATTAGTTTGTAGCATGTAGTTTTGCACCTCGAAGCGATTTTTCGAACATTCCATTTCGTTCTTTTTCGATTTGAATTCTTAGAGGAAATTCGATAAAATAGGGAAGAAATATTCCATACACATTTTCAAGTCTTATGTCATTCGAAAGCTTGAAATTTTCTGCACAAAATGACGTTTTTTCGAAGTTTCTACGATCATCAGGAGAGCTGTAACAATTGTTTTTAGAATCCCGAAATTCAAGGCTTACCTTCAGTAAAGCAAGCCAAACGATTCTAAAATGGCTTTGCTCGCGAATAAAATTTGTTTGAAAATAGAGATGAAATGAATTATTTTATCAACGGAAATCAACTTTTCATGTTGTTACCACGGTTACGTTTTTATTTCGTTCTTTTTCCCTTAATTTTAAAAATGTATTTGTTTTTGTAACAATCCAAACTCCAAGCCTTATTAAAATTAGTCAAATGAAATATTAAAAACCGTGATAAGATGGCACCTGTCAATCAAATGAGAAATCGAGTCCTTTCCTTAAAATACAGGATACCATTCTAAATTTATCGTCTGCAAAACATATTTTACTTCATTATTAATTTATTTCAATATAAATTGCAGCAAATGGCTTGAGTGAACGAATTTAGCTTTTAATTTATCGTTTGCTGGTTGATCTTTGTCGATGTTTATTGTTTTTATTATCATTGTGAAGAATAATGCACGAAATTTCTATGACTAATACTTAAAATTTTTAGGATCAGTTGAGTTTAAAAGAAAAAATTGCTCCAAATATACTTTTGCAATGTGATTATTTATTGTTGGACTGTAATTTGCAGCAATAATTGCATTTAATAAATAATGAAAGACAATATTAAAAATTATTTTTTGGCGACTTTTTTACAATTTGGCATTCAATTCTATTTCAGTATATTTACTTCTATCTTATTGCGATATTGCAACGTTCTTTCTAAAGTATGTCATTTCGGAAAATGTATTATTTTGTTTTTGAAGTTAGGAAAGAAAACTTTCTTCTTCTTTTAAACTTTGGTAAGATTTCTGTTGGTTTCTGTGAGCAACAAAATTTTTCTTATTTTTTCTTTTGGCTTATATTTGTGCACCTATCTTTGGGGTTGCATTCGAATGTCCCCAAGGGGGTGATTTACCCCTTTTATGGGGTAATCAGGGCTTTCAATGCAGACCAAAGTGATATGAATTGGCGCGACCACTTGGCGATATCTCGCCAAGCTTTTGGTCACCAAGTGTTTGACGCCAATTTGGCGACATATCGCCAAGTTGGCAATAAATTTAGCAAACAAAAAAATTTTTTTGGGTTCAATTTGGCGCTATTGGCGATATTTTGCGAAAACTCTACTGAATGATGTTAAAATCGGCGATATTTAGGAGATTAATCATTGTAAAACCTTTTTTTGCATTGTTTCGTGGCAAACTAGGGATGCAAATGTTTGAATTGTTATCTTACTCACTTCAAGCACTATTTTAGCACTTAAGGCATCTACTAAGAAATTTACACGTAAAAGGAAGTAGTGTAGGGTCCATACCAAATTTTTATATCATACTTTGAAGGAATTATAGTTGAATTATAACTAAAATAGAGTACTTTTTTCTGCTATATCATTTTTTTACAAATGAACTTTTAATTTTATACCACGGGCAAAGCCGTGCGGGTACCGCTAGTTATGAATAAATAAGATTTTTACTTTTGCTTTTAGGCTTTTTTTATAAAGGGGGACTTAAAACTTTCTTGGTGATTGATTAATTTTTTATACTGCGTGCTGGCAAAATATTGACCTTAATTTAATTGGGACTTTTAGATAGGGATGAATCGATAAGCAAATTGGCTGATTACCGATTAATTGGCTGTTTATAATCGGCTGATTAATGATAAGGATGATTGTTTTTCCACTACCAATTTTACCATCATTGTTTTTTCTCTTGTCAATTCCAAGTTTAGAAATAGAAAGTAATTTATTTCTGAGAGAAGATTTTTTTTCCATTTTCCTAGTTTTCACAAAATAATTTCAATATTTTATCAAATTTCTTAGAACCAATTTTCATATTATTGTCAAGTACCTGGCGACCGAGCCCATCTCGGTTAAAAAGAGGATTGTAAAGTCGTGTTTTTTCTAAAGTTTGATGTACATATGAAGATAAACTTGAAAAGCATTTTTATGCCCTTGGTTGCAATTACACATTTAAAACAGCCGTAATTTATTTTAAAAAACACAACCTTATTTGGACAAGACGTCATCACAGCCTTATTTAATCGATGCGCACCATAAAATCATACCACAATAACTTTAATTTGATCGATCTCTTGGTATAACTTTGATATACCCCCCCCCCCCCCAAAAAAAAACTCCCCTAATCTAGCACTCCCTACAGACTTTTTAAAGTTGCTGTTCCTTATTTTAGTGTTGCAAATTTAGGCTTTTTCAGCTTTTAGGTTTTTGCTGTTGCCAAATTCAGTGTTTTCTTGTATTTTGTACCATTTTTTGAGTTTTTTTTTTTTTTTTTTAAAGTTTTGTGTCAACAATTTTTGGATTTCATACATGGTAGCAGGTATTTTGCTTGGCGAGAAAAAAAAGTCGCAAATTTCCGATTTGGGGGGGGGGGGGGGTATCAAACTAGTTCCGATCTCTTTAACATTTCAAAAAAAAAAAAAAAATAACAATTCTAATGTTGCCAAAACTTGTTTGCCAAACACCATAAAAATTTTAATTTACACTGATGTGATTAAATATGAAATACATTGTTATAATAAAATGTGATTGCTATGAAACAGTAACAATGATAGTGTAATCATAAAGAAAATGATGAAAGAAAGCTTCTCAAACTGTTAATGAAGGCCCAAAAAAGGGGGGGGGTTTGTGAAAACTCGCGTTTTTACAGAAAAAACGCTAATGTAGGTGAACTAAAAAACCAAAACTTTATCTAAATAGGAAATTTTATCAAAATTGTTAGGGCTGTTTTTGAGATCCAAGAAATATACATATATATACAAGAATTACTCGTTTAAAGATATTAGATAATATTATTAATCGATTGTTAGTAATGTTAATTGGACATAAAAATTCAAAAAAAGGGGGAGGTGGGAGTCTGTGGTGAGCACTCCAATTTAAGAGTACTTTTAATTCATATATTTTAATAATTATGAGCAATTTGATTCAATACTCTTATTCTTTGAAAATTCGAGGTCATCTAAAAGCATTGTGCTAAGGAGAAAACTATCGCCACATGAAAAATTTTGCAACATTGTCTATGTATATTTATTTAAATTAGGATAATAAATTTTTAAAAAAATTTATATCAACTGTGGGATTATTGTTAACAAAATTATTCATCATATTTTTTAGGGATGCACCGAGTAGCATTTTACCGAGTAGCCGAGTACCGAGTACTCGGCCTTTCACTACTCGGCCGAGTACCGAGTACCAATTGTTTTTTAAAAAATCATTGACATAGAGCGGTACAGGGTTAGAAATCATTACAAAATTTTACTGGTCTTCTCGACCAGTGAGCAGGAATATATGCTGGTTAACAGACAACATCACTGGTCCACCTTAAATCATTAATCACATTTTTTTTCTTTAAAAAAATGGTGGTCCTTGGATTGTTTTTAAGGTGATTCGCGGCGAGTTTTACTGGTCTGGAACCAATGGACCAGTAATAAATTCTAACCCTGACATATGAACTGATGATTGGAATGGACCTCTATATGATAGTTCTTAGAACAAAAATCCCACTGAATTTAACTTATGCATTGTTTAAAATATTTTATTTATTTTGTCAAAAATTTTAGAAAAAAGTTATTTTTAAAATGAATAAATATTAGTATCAATTAAGTTGGAATTATATTAATCTATTATTGATTAGTTCTAATTCTCTAAACTTGTTCGTCAAAAAAGTTCGTCAACTTTCTGGCAGTGCTTTGATGAAGTCTCAAATGCACAAGAAAATGTCAATAGTGAAAATACCAACACTGAATTCGAATACGAAGAGATGTTAAAGAAAGAGATGGAGTCTTTTTTTTCTGGAGAATTACTAAATAGAACAAATAGTCCTTTTGCTTGGTGGAAAAAAAATAAAAGTTTCCTATCTTATGCAAACTAGCAAAAAAGTTTCCTAGTGCACCTTCAACTAGTGTGTACAGCGAGAGGGTTTTTTCCGAGGCAGGTTATATTTGCAGCAGTCTGAGGAGCTCTAAGCTTTCACCAGAAAATGCTGAAAGATTAGTCTTTTGCACCATAATTTAAGATACAACAATTTCAATTATTAAAATATTTTACTGGCATTTTCCCTTTTTTTCATTAAATATTAGACAATCTTTTTCTAACCCTAATAAAAATGACTTAATTTTACTTCTCTGTGTTATCACTATGCCACAAGTTTGAATCTGCAAAACCATGATTTTAAAAATTCGTAATCTAAATTTTTAATGATTAGAAATATATTGGAATATGACTGAAAGTTTCTTTTTAATGAGTTTATTAATATTCATCTTAAGGATCACTTGGACTGTTCTTGACCAAAGGTAAGTTCCCCTACACCAATATGCGATATGAAAAAGTTAATTACATTTGCACATTCTTAGTTAATTTTCATACTTATTTGGTATTATAACTTTTTAAAAACTTATACGTAGAATTCAGTCATATTTTATAAATATATTAATTGCAAATGATTGCATTATATATATATTTGCATATTTTTAATTATTGAAAAACGTGTCTTGAACTATTCAATTTTCTACAACTACTCGGTATCGGCCGAGTACCTGATCCAAATTTGGCCGAATACCGAGTACTCGGCAAATTGGCCGAGTAGGCCGAGTACCGAATATTTACCGAGTACTCGGTGCATCCCTAATATTTTTAAAGTGAAGGTATACTTTTAAGAATAATGTTTGAAAAATATTTTTTCGGCCAATTAATCGGTACTGCCGATTACTCGGTGCATCCCTACTTTTAGACACGCATCACTGGACAAAACTTTTACTCTCAATGTAGACCGGGCAACACAGCTAATGTCAGAATAAAACACAGAATGCAATATTTTATTACATTGCTTTTAGTTTAATAGTATAAATAAGTGCTATGAAAGATCTTCAATTGCTCAACATTGTGAATAGCTTTTATATTGCTAGAGTCTAACAATTAAAGAAGTAACATATTCTCTTTTTTCATTTTTAAAATTTTCATGCCTAATGCTTTCCATACTGTTAAATCTGCAAAGAAATTCTGGGAGGGAATGTTTATTGTCATAGTTTGGGGAAAAAGTTATAAAATGAAATAGGGGGAAATACAGTTGAGTCTCAACAACTGGAAGTTCCAAGGGACTGGACAAAAGCTTCGAGTTGCACAAAGTTTGAGTTCAGTCTTCTGAAAATTTGGGACCTAAAAAAAACTTTGAGACAAAGGGTTATTCGAATTATAAGGCTTCAAGTTATCGAGATTCAACAAAACTAGCTTTGAAAATTGTAGGATGTATAAAATTTTCATACTCGTGTAAGAAAAGGTTTTGTTTTTGCAATCGTGAACGCTTGTCTATGAGGGATTTTTCTTGAAATTCTATAGTCACTACGAAATCCGTTTTCTTTTAGGGAATTTCGTTGTATTGACAAAAATTTAGAGGATATTTATCATTAGGCAGTTCGGAATAAGTCGTCAAAGTTCAGAGGTCTCCCAAACAAATAGAGAGAGTAAGCAGTCTATGATATATGATTTAGTTTTTTGGATTAAACAGAATTTTAGCTCATATTTCAAATTACTGTGCTGCAGTAAAAAAACGCTGCACTGTGTGCAGTTTAAAAAAATCTGTTAATAACATTCTTACTTACTTTTGTGAGAAACTTTTATCTTCCCGGAAAGCAGAATTCTTTCAAGTTCAAAATATTCAGCAGAAAACCATACATCAAAGATTAGGAATGAGCTCACAAGTTTCTATTTAATCTAAAAATAAATAAATAAGCTTACTTCATGGTACTTTTTTATTATATTCATAATTTTATACAGTAAAACCAGGGACAGAATTTCAAGTTTTCCAGGGAGGGGCAAATTCTGCAAACGCAATGCAATTTCGTTAGAAAACAACAAAACCCACGATCACTTGTACACAAATACATTGGCTTCTCAGAGCTAGGAGGGGGGGGGGGGGTGCTACTTAGTTTAATAGTTGCTTGACTCATTCTCAAGATTTTGAAGAAATTTCAGGAAGTGTGACAATTACATAATTAAATATTCAGGAGTGTTACTAAAACATTTAACCCTTATTTTGACCAATATTAAGCCTAGAAATTGGTATTGACCAATTTAGTTATAATATTTAGTTTGTTATAATACTTAATCTTGGTCAGTACCTTATCTAGAAATTGCCATCTTCCTTTAATGACAACTTATTAGGTATTAGAAATAAAACTACATGTGAATTTCACACTATTTATTTTTTAAACACCAAAAGATCAAAATATGCAATAATTATCAAAATCCATAAATTCAATTCAATATCAATTTAAAGAAATTATCAATTAAAAGAATTCAATATTCAGGGGTCAATCCAGGATATTTGACCAAGGTCCCGTTTTTGGAATTTTGTGAAAAATAGTTCAGAATTTTGAGAAAACTAATTCCTAATTTTGTGAAAAATAGTTACGGCAAAAAATATTCCCTATTGTTCCGTAAACTCGGATTTCTGTGAAGAGTCAGTTTTGAGTGTGGGATTTTAGTGAAAGGTCAACTTTTGAGTGACTAAATTTTGTGAAGAATCCTTTTTTCAGTTTGTGAATTTTGTGAAGGGTCCTTTTTTGAGTGACAGAATTTTATGAACGGTCCTTTTTTGAGTAACTGAATTTTGTGAAGGGTCCTTTTTTGAGTGACTAAATTTTGTGAAGGGTCCTTTTTTGAGAGCCTGAATTTTGTGAAGGGTCCTTTAACGGACCTAATTTCTCTCTAGATTGACCCCTGATATTACAGTACTGTTTCCAAATTTGTGAGAAAAAGAATTTTTACGGTTTCTAAAATAGCAGAAAAAGAAGAAGAGGTCACAGTGACCTCTTTTCAGGACTTCACTGATTCTATAAAAAGTAAAAGTAGGTGCTTAAACAAAAAGTATATTAACCACCCTGCGATTGGGCAGTTCCAGGAATACATGTGAAATAGACGAAATATCTCGTCATAACCTGCAAGGTGGTTAAAATGATTCCTGAAAAAACATGAAAAAGTTCGGGTTTTTCATCAAAACCCCCAAAACATCTGGGTTTTTGAATACTTGCATACCTCCCATATAACATGCATACTTGCTAGAATCAACAGTACTGTCCAGTGGTAGAAAGAAGTACAAGGAAGATCATTCAAAGTTTAGAAACAGAAAACTCATGAAACATAATGAGAATGCTGAAGATAAAATAAAGTTTTCTGTTCGGACCAACATGGAAAGGATAAGTGTTAAAGAACTGGTTACAAATGGTGGTGTTGCTGAAGTTGAGCAATTCCATATTGAAAAATAGCACTGATTGCTGCACAAAACAGCCTGCAGAGACTCCAAATATGCCAGGTGCTTGTTTCGCTGCATAAATTTTTGAGGAACATGATCTTTACTTGCCGTACAATGCAGTTAAAATTTGAAGATTTTCAGAAACAGTATTTATATGATGGTATTTTGGCTCTGAAACGGACGTATCTTACGAGATACGCTCGTTACGGAAAAAATGCTATTATTTCAAACAAATTTCTGGAATTCTTCAAAAGTTTACAGCATTATATGGTAGTAAAGACCATGTTCTTCATTAATATTGTGAAAAAAAAAGTAAGAATTTAACATATTTCTAGCCTTTTTAAGCTATTTTGTAAAAAAGTGATCAACTGTTACCATGGAACTGCCCAGTATTATTATTGTTTAGATTTATTTGTCCGTTTTTGTTTGGCAATGCAAAGCTATTTTAAACAGTTTTGACAAAAACAATCTTGTAGTAAGTCGGATAATAAAGTTATTTTCAGTGATTTTTGTTTTATTAGCGGTTATATATATTTTGTACCCATCTATATTGATAATAACTAGAAAAGGATATGCAAATTTAATAGGTGGGAGTGCAACAATGGTAGCGTTTAATGAACAGCAAATTAGTTCTATATCCCAGTCTTTAGAAGTTACGTCTAATGGTGGTCCATCAAGTAATATGGAGTTTAACATTTTGATTACTAATGACGATGCATAATGTGCAGGTGGTACCGTAGTTCTTTTCCGATCTCATTTCGGAAATGAATTAACGAAGTTTTACAATGCTTTTGCTTTAGAGTAGGATCACACAAACCTTCAGGTCGAATAAACAGCATTATCATTATGATCTGGTACTTTTTAGTAGTTTACCGCATCCTCTTAGAATTTCGCTTTAGGCGTGCGCGTAACCCCGGTTAAGAACCAGAATCTTGCAAAACCTCACTGAAAAAAATGCAATATTTAAAAAGGTAACAGGTTAAAAAAATTTGTCGCAAAAAAAACCCCTAGATATACTTTACGTAAGCATTTTTGGCGCTAACCTTCTAAATTTCCAAACTTGACTACAACTTCTCCTAAACAAAAAGTAAATAAGCTCTCTGTTGCCACTCTTTTAAAAATAAACTCTTCATACACATGAAATATGGAGGAAATTGGTAAGCCAAACATTCCCATTCTTGACAATTTGTCCCCATGTTTTAAACCTGAGTGGGACGTAAGACTGCATTGTTTAGAACTTACAGCTGAAACATGAGCCATTATGACATTATGACATAGACTGACTATTTTAAGACTAAAAAGAAATAAAATGCAAAAAGAGGAAAGAATGGACAAAAAGAACGAAGCGAAGGAAAAAAAAATCTTTTGAGCCCCAAAGAGAAGCAAAAATAGCTACTAAACAAAACAAAATTTTTCATCCAACAGTTTTATGAATCGTCTGTGAGGGAAATTTTGACCCTGAAGAATTTCGAATTCTGTGTGAAAAACAAGGCCCTTTTTTTTTTTTCTTCGCAAACGGTGGATCGTCTGAAAACTGAAAATGGGAACTGAAGTCTCTCGCGAGCGTCGAAGTACGGGTGTGAGTTCATCCAAAAGCTGCACCTCGTTCAGCACGCCTGCACGCACATCGGAGAGCGGCCGTTATCGTGCGGTGCGTGCGGAAAGGGGTTGGTTATAGTTTATGAGAAACCACTTGGCCGCAAAGCCGTATCCAGAAAAAAAATTCGGGAGGGGCCCAGTTTCGCACATTGCCCAAACACACATACATTTTTGTGTGTGTTATGAGTCTAATTTCTAGCTGACCCCCCCCCCCCCCACGATGTTTGATGTGTGTGTGTGTGTGTGTTTTTTTTTTCATTTCTTTATTCTTATTATTTTCTTGAACTGACCTTTATTGGGGGTAGGGGTATCAAGAGAGATATGCAATGAGAACTTTTTTAAGTGGGGTAGAATATCCGTAATTTTAGGGGGTCCGGGGGTTTCTCCCCCGGGTAAATTTTTGAAAAAAAGTTTTAAAATTCTGCATTTTGAGGCCTTATATGGGGCAATTGGGACTTCAAAAACATGTTGGAAAAGTAGGCAAACAACAATCTCATAAATTTTCTGCATTCTTTTGCAAATTAAGATTAATCAAAGCATAAAAAAATGTTTAGTTTAACAAATGATTAACATTAAGCGACAGAGAGGAAGGACAAGGGAGGAGAAAAGATTAACACATTATCACTTGCTTACATCGGTTTTCACTATAGTTACATAGTAGTTTTTGATCAGTTCCCCAACTCACCGACAGACACAGCACTTAGTAACATAAAATAACCAATAGTATAAAACACATAAAATTCTTTAAAAGAAATAGTGTAGAGATTTAAAAAATAATTAACGAGAGAGTAACATTCTGGCCATTTAGTTAATTCATAGTTTAATTATTTGATAAGAAATAGGATTGAAGCACTTTTAAAGGAGTTTCAAAAAGGTATTTAATGATTTTCAAAGACTCTAGAACAGTTAAAATTCTTTAAAGCATTTCATTTGCACTTTCCAGTCTCTGACGTTTTAATAGTTGATTGGACAGTCTTACGAAATTGTTAAAACTTTGAAAGACACATCTTTTAAAGATATTAAAAAATACTTATAACTACAATTTCTTTTTCAATCACTAGTACTGCAGAAAACGAAAAAGAATACAGGTAGGGTAATATTTTTTCTCAAAGGAACTTCTAAAATACTGAATTAAGTATTTAATGATTTTTTAGAAATGAAACATGTGAGTCACAAAAAAATATTTTTGAAAATATGCTGCAAAAAATGCTGGAATATGATTTTTGCACTACGCAAAATTTTTTTTTAATCAAGGAGCTGAGTTTCGCGCAACTTGATGCAAACCTCCCCCTCCCGCCATTTGTGTGGCTCAACTTTAAAATTGAAGGTTTACAGCTACATTTAACAAAGTTTTCAAGATTTTTAAGCATTTGTAAATGGAATTATTTTAAAGTAACTTTTGTCTAAGATTGGTGAGCGTCCAACAAAGCAGAGGGACTGTGAACGTATCTGTTTTTGTGTAAGGGCTTGTTAATTGAAGACATGTTTAGCTATTAAAATCCTTCGAGGGTTACAAATGCTTATAAATGGGGATCAACAAAGTACCCTCTTAATTGAAACAGGGCGGTGAGAAGCAATCTCAGCCTACTCGGAAACTAGGGGCCCGGCGATTTGGGGGTAAAAATCTGAGTGGTGTAAGTTTTATGATATTTATGGGGGAGAGGGGGGGGGGCGCCGATCAAACTGACAAGTAGCTTGCCTTGTGCCTTAATTGATTTGGGAAAGAGAGCTGGAAGTGCTAATGAGAGTCTTGTTTTCAAGTATGTTTTGCAGCTAATGAGAATTTGAATTGTCCTTTTTATTTTTTTGTACTTTTCAAATTTTCACTCGTTTAATAGTTAAAAAAAAAAAACTTTTTTTTTGCCATTTTGAATTTTTTTAAAAAAAGGAAAACTTTTTTTTCTGTTTTACATTATAAAACATTTCGGGTTTCGGGGGGGGGGGGCGGGCCCGTCGCCCCCCCCCCCCCTCTGGATAAGGCCTTGCTTGGCCGTCCACGAGGGGGCGAAGTCGCACGGGTGCCCCGAGTGTAAGAAGGCATTTAGTGACTGGGAGTGGTCTATCCGCTTCTACTATAGAGATCAGTGGACATTCATTCTAAAAGCGGATCTCGTCCGGTACGCCCGCACGCACGTTATCAGCTGTGCGATTAGTGCGGGAAAGGATTCCTAGACCCTAAACAACTGACCAAACATAAGCCAATTGAACAATCTGATCAGCCCATCTTTAAAGTTGCTGCTTCCAGGAGAAAAACAGAAAATAAAAGAAAAAGTGAAAAAAAAAAAAAAATTGAATTTTGATATCTTTAACTCAAACTGTGTTTTTCGCAATGACAAATTGAGATAAGTGTGTGACGTACGTCTGAGAGCCCCTATCCCCCCCCCCAACTTTGCCCACCTAGCCGTCAAGTTTTGGCGCAGTGGATAACGTACTCGCTTACCATCAAAAAGGACCCGGGATCGGTCCCCACTAGGGACACACATCTGTACGCCACATTGGTTACACACCAACTACCGCGCCACACAATCCTGCATGGTGGAGGAGCGAAAGTTGGTGAACGCAAGACCTTGGCAGACTGCAAATTTGAAAGAGGAACTGAACGACCTTTTAGGTCCAAAAAGGATTGCTAAGTCATGATAATAATTTTAATTTTGACATCTTAAATCCAAACCATAATCAGAGCTATAGCATTTCTTCGAGACTTTGAAGACTAGCATTAGTTTCTTTCCTAAAAGCAACTTCCAGATAAGCAAGCATCTAAAGATTTATTATTTTCTTTTGCTTCAATCTGCATGATCGTAAATTCTTAAAAATATAAATATAAATTCATAAATGTGTCACAAAATAAGCTCATTATTTTAATTTTAATGTTATGTTATCTTGATATAGATTCAATGCAATCAATATACACTGCTCGACATTGAAAATGCAACACCAAGAAGGAGTGGTCAGAAATTCATGCAAATTTTACCGTAGACGCACGTCACTGAGTTATGCAAATGATATGAAATGCGCAGCTCTCCGACGCACGTGAAGTAAGATATAAGAGAATGAAGTTGAAAAGTGGGCTATGTTCATGTTGGTTTTTCTGCCAGACTAATTATCGCAGAAATTTGGTTTTTGTCTCGAAGGATACGTGTGATAGGAGGAAATGCCACGCCGTCCTCAACGAAGACACTTCCAGCATATAGACGACTTTACAAGGGGTATGGTGATCGGACTGAGAAGGGGAGGTTGGTCCATACGTCAAATTGCAGCTGATACCCACATGGATGCAAGCACTGTGCATCGGCTGTGTCGGAGATGGTTGGAAAGAGGAAATGTAGCCGCATTGAGGGGTGCAGGTGCAGCCAAACTGACGTCAGACCGCTTGGATCGACGGATTCACCGACAAGCTGTGGCGGACCCGCAAGTCACTTGTACGTCGATTCTGCAGCACGTGCAAAGTACCCTGGATGTTCCTGTGTCGACCAGAACCATTTCCCGTCGACTGGTTGCACGTGGCCTGCAATCACGGCGCCCGCTAAGAAGACTGCCATTGACCTCACAGCACAGACTCCAACGTTTGGAATGGTGCCGGACCAGAGCGACGTGGATGGCAGAATGGCAAACCGTAGTGTTCTCAGATGAATCCCGCTTCTGTTTGTCCAGCGATAGTCATCGCATACTTGTGTGGCGTCGACGTGGAGAAAGATCGAATCCGACAGTAACTGTGGAACGCCCTACAGCGCGACAACGTGGCATAATGGTTTGGGGCGCTATTGCATACAATTCCGTATCACCTCTAGTTCGTATTCGGGGCACTATGACGGCCCAACGATATGTAGATAATGTACTGCGGCCGGTGGCAATCCCCTACCTTCAGGGTCTGCCAAATGCAATTTTTCAACAGGATAACGCCCGGCCTCACAGTGCTCGAATCAGCCAACATGCTCTACGAGGTGTACAGATGCTTTCCTGGCCACCATACTCTCCTGACTTGTCACCAATCGAACATGTGTGGGACGTGATTGGACGCCGTTTGCAGAACCTGACACTGCCTCGTTCAGAGGACGAACTGTGTGCAAATGGTTGAAAGGGAATGGAGTGCCATCCCTCAGGACACCATCCGCAGGCTTATTGACTCCATGCCTAGACGTGTTTCTTCGTGCATCGCTGTCCGCGGTGGTCCTACTTCTTACTGAGCCGACGCCGCACAGTGGAGTATTTGACTGAAAATCCTGGCCAAAACTATTTTGGAATTTTCGCTCTTCTAAGGGAATATCCTTCTGTGCGTTTGGGCGTTGTACAGCAAAGCTACCCAGCGTACAGCTATGAAACTTGGTCAACAAAGTGTCTAAAAGGTCAGATGTTGTAACTTGAAGCTCGATTTTTAAAATTTAATTTAGAAAAAAAGTTATTTAATGTTTTATCCATGGTTTTGAATTTTGCGAGTTTACGACCGTAAAAAGTTTTCTAGTAAACGTAGGAAGAAAAAAAATACATCACCATTTGGAGCAATTCAATTTCTTTAAAAGTCTAAATTGTTTGAAGTTCTAACGTAATTTACCGAATTTTCAGGAATTTTCAAAGATAGGTCGCTTTTCCGACGTTTTTCAATTAATCAATCAATGTAAATTAAAATTCCTGCATCCGAGAATCTAATGATGTTATTGCTCCGAAACTTTTCAAGGATACAATATAAACATTTCACCTTCATTTAAAGCAAAAACGGTGAAGTTATCTTGCTTCATTGATTTTTAGTGAATTTTTTTTAAAGAGGTGAAGGAAAAATTTTCATCGTGTTTCACCATGGTTTTACGTTCGTTCCGCAGCAGCTGGCAACATGCCAGAAGCTGACGAGGAATTGTTTGAAGCAAAAGCAAATAAGTAAGCGTATTTTATTCGATGTATTTTTTCCTTTGACGGAATGTAATTAGTACATTGCCTCCTCTCCCCCCCCCCCTCCCAAAAAAGTAGTTCAACAATACCAGTATTCTGTCAAAAACGTTACTTAAATATGAGGAAAAAATTTTGATTATAATTTCTAATCGTTAGGTTACAAAAAACGACTTGACCTGACAAATTAACCTTGAACAAAAGAAAAAAAAAAAAGGCCACGAGAATTGCAGGCAAATATTTTGATGTTTTAATGAATCCTTTTTCATTGCAAAAATAAATCTTTTTGAATATTACAAAGAGGAAGGGTGATTTTGTATCTTAAATAACTTCCGAAACCATGCATCTATTTGAAAAACATTTTCAGCATATGAAAGGTACATTCTTAGGGAGAAACAAAGGCTATAGTTCGAAAAGATTCGTTAAACCGTTCCTTTTTTATTTCAACTCAAAGCAATTTTTACATAAATCGCCAAAGATAAGGGAAAATTACCTACACATATTAATGTTATATAGCACTAGAAACCGAAAATTTTTCTGCTTCCCCTCAGTGGAGTTTTTGACCCAAAACTCTGCAAATACATAACTTTTTCGTCTAATTTTTTAGACGGACACTTTTTAATTATCTCATACAATGATTTGTTTGTGATTTCTATAAACTTCCTAGAAGATCCTGAAAAAAAAACGAACATGTACAAACCCAAAAGAAAAAACGTAAATTTACTTCATCCAGTTTAAACCTATTTTAAGCAAAATGGGGCAAAAAGGGGCAACTTTTTTTTCAAATACGTTTTAAGGGAACCTTAAGCTTTATTTTGATACCCGAACTTGCGTCCGGAAATGCCCGGAACCCATATAAAAACCTTTCTTTTTAAAAAATTTACTGAAAATAGAGCGATTTTTTAAAGTTGTGTAAAACACTATTAAAAAAATATTTCCCGAAGCAAATTCTACATGGATTGCACATCATATTAAAGTACATACCTTCGTCTTCCATATTCATTAGTGTTTTTTACATAATTTCGAAATAAGCCACCGAATACAGCGCATTGAATGTAAGCAACAAACGAAGCTTCCAGGAAAACAGCAGCGCAGATTCCACATCGACTGAGTTTGAAGCATTCGTATGGGTCTTAATCAAAGTGGAAGGGGTTTTATGTTGTATACTATTACGACGTAGTGTCTTATCAGTTGTCCGAAAACGAATAGAAGTGTGAGATTGACTATACATTACATTTTCGACTTTTGGCCAGGATTTTCACTCAAATACTCCACTGTGCGCCGTCCTCGCTCTAAATTTTGCTTATTTATTTTGAAATAAATATCACTTATTGTTCCATGCTGTCTCTGTCTTCTTACCAAATTTCATCAATTTCTGACCACTCCTTCTTGGTGTTGCATTTTCAATGTCGAGCTGTGTATGTAACTGAACCTTAACATAAGTGATAGTGATTTCAGAGTTTTAATAATGAGTGTGAAATATTGATTCTTACACCCAATCACAAATCAAAATTTTGAACATCTGTCTTCAAATACATAGAAATTTTTCTCCTAGCTGACAACTACTGTCTAAAATTTTTTCGTGCGTCCTCCGCCGTATCTGCGCACGTGCCAAGTCTCTTCGGACTTTCTCGAAATAGGGGGGAAAAGCAACGAGGAAGTAGTAAGCGAACAAAAAATGAAGGCATTGGGAAGTGCGCATCCTAAACCTATCTCCCCTTTTTCAGATGGAAGCGTCCGTGGCTGCCAGGCGCACAAAACGCAAACAGACAGTACAATGAAATAAAAAGTATAAATAATAAATGAATTGTGTTTTTTCTTAAATCGCATTTTGACCTATCGAATGAAAATTATGTTTTTTGCGATGAGAGTGGGGTGCAACAAAACCCAATTTTGCCCCCGAACCGTCAAGTTTTGGCTCAGTACTAGTTTACCATCAACAAGAATCTGGGATTGGGCCTCACTAAGGACACACACACCCGTAATTTACATTGGCAACCCAGGAACTCAACAGATAGTGCCATACAATCCTGTATGGTGGAAGAGCAAAGACTGGTGGACGCGGGACTTTCAAAGGCTTTGGCAGATTGCAAATTTGAAAGAGGGGCTACACGACGTTTGAGGCCTAAGACGAAAACATGTAGCAATTTGCAAAATGCAATACACCACCAGCTCGTTTGTTCCATCCATGTACTGCAGTTTCTTGCTTATTATGCACTCATTAGCATGGAATGGGAAATAAACGAGCTGCAGGCAAAAATCCTCTTATAGAGCCAAAACAGTTTTACAGATGACATTCAAGAGCGCTGTCGTTAAACTAATTGTTCTTGTCACATATTTTCTTGAATCAAAAGAAAGTTTCACGATTTATAAATAGCGAGATTATTGACGGTTTCTTAAAACTTATTTCATATTTTTTCTGTAATGCGGTAATTTTTCGAATCCCACAGCAAAATATTAAACAAAGGATAATAGAGTAAGGACGACTATTATAGTCCTTAAAAACCTCGTTAGAAAAAATGCATTCAGTGAGAAAGAATACTTCTGTTTAATTATAATACCCACACATCACTTGAACTAAATGCCGACGATATTATCTAAACAGAACTGATAGAACAACAGCTTTTATTTTGTTAAAAGTTGGTCAAACCTGAGCGGCAAGAGTAAATATTCACGAATGATTTAATCGAGGCTCTAAGCATATTTTCAAAACGCGAACCGTAACATTTGAGGAAAAAAAAAAGGAACGAACTGTGAAAAAATTTTATCGTTTGCCTTTTCAAGGGAAAAAAAGATAGCTTGTGACCAAAACAGCAAAAAAATAAATGTCTTAAAAAATAGGAAAATATCAATCTGTTTTTTTTTTTACTGCGTTATTGCTGTAATATTTAGCGTACTTTTCAAGTATTATTTTAATAGAAAGACTGCAATAATATTGCACTGGTTAAGAAAGTTCCATAAAGTTTACTTTTATTTAAGAAAAAAAATTGTCATGCATCATTTTTGTTTAGCAGACGATTTTTATGTATATAAATTTAATATCGTTAGGAAAACATTTTGAAAGTTCAAAGGAAATTTTATTTACTTAAATTCTTTGAAGTGATATTTGCCAAGCTTAAGTATCTAATTGCACGGTTGTTTAGCAAATGGATATCAACGAAAATGATATTAAGTGCTATTTTAGTACTGAAGAATGGGATTCTATGGGTTATTATGAAAAATCTCGCTGCATTAATCTTAAAAGGAATTATGAGTTTTTAATATCTGTAGGTAAGTTAGATTTTTTGAAAATACTGCATGGAAGCCATGATGGTTTCGTTTAAAATGCGTAACTTTGTTTGCGTTAAGACTGCCTTCTATTTAGTTTTATTCAAAAATTATAGATTTGCTAGATCCTTTATAATTAAAAAACGATCTTTTTTTTTTCTCTCAAGTGTAAATTATTTATTTAATCTCATTTTATTCTAATTATTCTATGCATGGAATATTTTAACTGGCAAGTTATAAGTCTTTAGAAGCTTAGAAGGCGTTAAATTTGTGTTATTTTTCAGTATAATTTGAAAATGTTTTAGGTCTGTCGGCAAAAGTTCCGACATTTATGAAATCCAAATTACTCGGAAAGCCAGTTGGAAGAAAAACTAAAGAATTGAAGAATGAGCCGAAAGGTAAAATAAATCATTGTATTTTATTGATGAATTTTATTTCAAGCTGTAAATGTAGGGAATTTATAGACAATATTCTGCGGGGGGGGGGGGGATGCAGATTCTGCGTTTGAAAACACTTTGAAACGGGTGAGATTAAGTTGAATAGTAAGAACGAAATTTTAATTTATGATAAAATTGTGCAGGAAGAAATGAACTTCTATGCTTTCACGTATTTTTATATTTTGATTTTATACATTCCTCTTTGTGTATAATGTAATTGTTTCAGTGTGGATTATCATTACTTGCACATGTATTTCTTAGCAAACTTTTCAGATATTTCCTGGGTCGAAAAAACACATTTCCACATAAAAAATGGTGATAATCGAAAATCAGTGTGCTTGCTTAAGTAATTGGGCCATTTCACGAAAAAGACGCCATCTTGTCCCACACGTGGCGCTCATGTACATTTCATTAAAAAGTAGTCATTTTAAAGGCTAATGAACAAAATCTTGTTGGTTAAGAAATCACAAACCGGTGTGGGGTTTCTCAAACGGAAATTTTGTTCATTAACTTTTGCAATTACTATTTTCAAGGCTTCACTAGATAGCGTTTATACAGGCTGCTTCATTACTCAAAACATCAATGGTAAAGATTTGCCCGCTAGAGAGCGCTGAATGATGTGTTTGTTTACATTTATTAGCACATTGTTTCTGCTGTAAAAAGTGATGTTCATCCTATCTTTAAGGGTTAAAAAATATTGATATAGTTTACTGAAGTGGAGTACAGAGTGAATTGATGCCGAATTCCTTATTAGTACTGCTTTTTAGGGGAAATAAATTCCCTTTTCAGGTAAAGTTGGTCGCAACTCATGATTCAGTCATACGACATTCATTCATTGTTTACTTTCTTCGAATTAGCAACATATAGCAATGGCGTTCAATTTTGACATCTCTGCATTAATAAAATATACGCTTAAATTCGCAGCCGATAAATAAAAATGTAGCAATGAAATAAGATTGTTCTATTTACTATTTAGTTTCATTATTGTTGCTCACGACGATCTTAATTGCTACGCAAAAGCTCAGATGTTCATTTTGATAGCGTTGACCCATCAGAGCGATAAATGGCGAATCTATTCGCAGAGACATTTCCTTTTGATGCCCCAGAATGAATGCCCTGCAATGAAGCGATTGGTGTTCAACGGAAAGACGATTGACAACAAAACATATTAATTTCTTTAGTAACAACGAAATGAGCATATATAATCGCTTAGTACTAAAGAGCAATACAAGTACGAAAAAAATAAACAAAACTACAATATTACGACGACCAAATGTAATTTTTTTTTCATTTACACAACATTAAAAGGTAATGTTCTTTTTATGTTAAATTTCACACATTGATAATATTTCGATAATTGGGAATCTGGTGTGGTTGCCAAATTTTTGGCGATAATTACTTTATTTTGTTGCTCTTTAGTTTATGTTTGCGAAGGAAGTATTTCCCTCGCTCATAAATTGGCCACAAAGATTTAACGCCAATAGGAAAAGATAACCAGACTTCCAATCACCGAAATCTTCCCTTTTTTGTTTCTAATTTCACACATACGTTTAATACTTGAAAGTAAAATAATGGGCCAACTGAAAAAAAAGCTGCGAAATAATGTGAGAATTCTTGTTAAAAAACTCGCCAAACAAATTAATTTGACAATCTAAACTCATCAAAAGTTTTGATGGAACTATCGTTCCAAAATCGCCATTTATCGCTCTGCGGTGCCAGTGTCGTTTCATAGTTTAATTATAATTAGAATCAATTAAAATGAAAAATAATTCGCTAACTAATTAAAACAAGCCGTTAAAATGCAGAATAAACCAGCAAATCGAACAAGCTATTAAATGACGTTAAAATATAATAAAATAGAATTGAATGCCAAATTGTAAAATTGTCGCCAACAAATTAAATTTTAATTTTGTCTTTTATTATCTGATTTGTTTATAATGTTAGTTACCACAAAATTCGGTAGATGTCGCTAGGCGACATGCATCCGTTTTTATCCCAAAGATTTTGATCAAATGAAGCAGCCTGTATAAAACGCTATCTAGTGAAGCCTTGCTATTTTTTAATGAAATATATGAGCGTCACGTGCGGGACACAATGGCGACGTTTTCGTGAAATGACCCAATTTTGAATACATTGAATTCGGAAAATGATTTTGCTTAGATATTTCTGAAACATTTTTTTTTCTTATGCGGCTCAAATTGCTTTGTTGGGAAGAGGGGAGGGGATTTACGCCTCTTTATTAAAATAAATCTTCTTTTCTCATGAAAGATAAGCGAATTTTACGAGAAAAATATGACATGTTTTGATATTTTTGCTCTCTTATTCGTGTTGACTAGTAATAAGAATTCTAAATGAAAAACTTAATCCTGAGTTAAAAACTATTTTCTACAGGCACAGCATCAAATAATATTCAGTTTTTGTACTTTAAACGACGAGTTCTGATTGAAATTAATTGGAGAGTTTTCGATTTTTTAACTTAATTTTTACATGATAGAACAACACGCATGAAAACATCAGTGAAAAAAAATCTGATTCAAGTAGTTTGTTTTTTAGTTTCAAATAATTTTTAAAGTTTAAGCTACGGTGACGTCAGATGGCTGATGGATTTTTCATCAGAGCGCCAAGATTGGAGCGAGAAACTGCGTATCGGCCATAACGGAAACCGGTTTTCCATGCTTTCATCAGGCTATTTTTTTTTCATAAGGACTTTAAAGACTCTGCAAAGTGCTCAAGCGTTCTATTTCACCACAAATACTGATACTAAATATAGACGAAGATAGAAACAATACATGTATTACAATCTAGCTTTGATAACCAAGACTGCCATTTGGCTAAATAGTAACAAAGAAAACCGGTTTGCTTTGCTAATAATGATTAATGGCACTGTACCACGAAAAGAATTTCTTCTCCTTCAACCGAAACATAAATGAGCTCGTCTTAAGTCATGCGTCTAGTTATCAGAACCTTAGTATAGTTTTTTGGTTGTGTTTTCTCAAGACAGGTAAAATATTAAATCGTCAAAGGCATATTACGAATATAAAACTGACTTCTAATGAAGAGCTAGAAACATTTTCGTATCACTATAGCTTGGCTTTTCTTTTGTTTCTTACTTCCTTTCTTAAATTCGTATGTTTTCCAAATAATTGCTAGATGAGTGAGTATTGCGATTGTTTTTAAGTGTTAGGAGATCAAGGCAACTTATAGTTACTTCTTTTGTTAATAATTTTGCTTGACTACAAGTTAAAGTGCTCTAAAGCTGCCCTCCCTCCCCCTCCCGTGTTTGCTCGGTACTAGAGCGCTTTTTATTGCCCCATCCAACCGTTTAAAGCAAAAGTTGTGGCACGTACGGCGGACTGTAGAGTAAAAATTGAAAAGTGCCCCCCCCCCCCCACACAAAAAAAGTCTAATACTGACATGCTAAATTAAAAAGAAAAAATATACTTATCACATTACTAATTTTTTAAATCAGTTTCGAATGAGTTTTTCTTCGGAAAAGAATAGGCAATCGTAACCTGAAGTAAAACTTTAAACTAACTGATCAGAAAATCGGAGCACTGTGTACGAACATCAACTTAAAAATTAACATAAAGTTAAATGTATAATTTCTTCGTACTGATTTTCATTATTTTTTCCTCAATAAGAGAGGTTTAACCACTAAAACCTTCCCCTTTCAGGGGTTAGGCCACGGATTTGACTGTAAATAAAATTGAGATTTATTTTCTTTCCCTAAGGAGCTACTGTGGGAAAACCTAAAGTAGTGCCTTTCGCCGTACAAAAACCTGAGAAAAAACAGCCTAAGAAAGGTAAGTCAATATTTTAAAAAACACATTTTGATTAAATAGACAAAATACCTTTGTGCATAAAATAAAAGCATATGAAACATTGTTGAAAAGCACAAATGCGCACGAATACTGCAGACACGTGTTTTGGAGTTCCAAGGAACGTCTTTTTCAATGCAAAAATGAGCTTTTGTCGGATGCCTGTTTATTATCAAATCGCACCACTTATCAAAAAATGGATTTTTTTACCAAATTTTACGTCCATTTTAACATATGTCTGTACTGTAATTAATGATTAAAAATAACTACATCCATAACTTTTGCACCGACTTCGAAAAACTGTTGATTAGTGTAGAATCGATGTTGTTTGAAGAATAAATTTGTTCTTTATTTTTTAACAAAAATTTAATTTCAATAATAGATGCTTGATTCTTTTTTTAACGCTGTTTGGAAGAATGTGTTATATTTTTCATTTTTTAAAAATCTTTTCATCGAAGAAACCCAATTACTCACACATCTATTCCATCGAAACGACAGTTTAAAATATTAATCGATTAATTTAATATTGTAAATTTTTTTAAAAAAATGATTATTAGTATTTTAATAATCTCTACTAATAATAAAGCTGAAGGTGGTTCTGTCTGTCCTTCTTTCTTTCTTTCTTTCTTTCTTTCTGTCTGTCTGTCTGTTACGCGCGTAGCGCCAAAACCGTTCGGTCGATTTTCATGCCACTTGGCACAAAATTAGTTTGTAGCATGTAGTTTTGCACCTCGAAGCGATTTTTCGAACATTCAATTTCGTTCTTTTTCTATTCGAATTCTTAGCGGAAATTCGATAAAATAGGGAAGAAATATTCCATACACATTTTCAAGTCTTATGTCATTCGAAAGCTTGAAATTTTCTGCACAAAATGATGTTTTTTCGAAGTTTCTACGATCACTAGGAGAGCTGTAACAATTGTTTTTAGAATCCCGGAATTCAAGGCTTACCTTCAGTAAAGCAAGCCAAACGATTCTAAAATGGCTTTGCTCGCGAATAAAATTTGTTTGAAAATAGAGATGAAATGAATTATTTTATCAACGGAAATCAACTTTTCATGTTGTTACCATGGTTACGTTTTTATTTCGTTCTTTTTCCCTTAATAATTTTAAAAATGTGTTTGTTTTTGTAACAATCCAAACTCCAAGCCTTATTAAAATTAGTCAAATGAAATATTAAAAACCGTGATAAGATGGCACCTGTCAATCAAATGAGAAATCGAGTCCTTTCCTTAAAATACAGGATACCATTCTAAATTTATCGTCTGCAAAACATATTTTACTTCATTATTAATTTATTTCAATATAAATTGCAGCAAATGGCTTGAGTGAACGAATTTAGCTTTTAATTTATCGTTTGCTGGTTGATCTAAGGTTCCTATATATACGAGCCGGCGCATCAAGATTAAGTTTCACCACTTTGGATCCAGCGCGTGTTTGTGTGTTTGAGTGGTTGTCTTTTCTGGCCAGTAATCGCGTTTTGGTAATTTTTCACTGTGAGCAATTATTAGCGGCACGTGGATTTGGCAAAGCTTAGCAATATGCCAAAACTCTTTTCTGGTAACCCTACTCCGCAACAATGAAAATTTGAAAGTAAAAGTTAAGGAATTGGATCGTTACCATCGAAACTCCAAGCCTTCTGTCTGATTTGTGACGTCACTCACTTGAGGCCAGTGGATAAAATTGGCGCTTATTATTGGCACGTTTTTATTAAGCTTTTTATTGTTGAAAAATTGTTGATTTTGAAAAGAAGAAAATCAAACTTTTGGATCATATAAAACTTTTCTAAAATGAATTTCCAAAACACAATTCTGAAGAATATTTATTTGCATGACAGTATTTTTTCATAAATTACAAACGGAAAATCCGGGGAACGAATTTGTCATCATAGTTTCCTCTACATTCAGAATTCGAATACTTGTCTGGCATTATTTTCTTTAGTTGGTCTGAAAAAAATCATGACTGAAAAAAATGTTATGATCAAGTAATGATATAAATGTTCATTAGCATAAAACATGAATTATGCTTGTTAGAATTACCTATACTAAATGGCTTCAAACCGCCTGACGAAGTTTTATTTAATTTTGCTGTTATAATTAAATCTGTCAAAAGCTCAAAACTTATATCACTATTGTCAGTGCCGGCCACCTTGTCTAGTGGTCAGAGTATAGTCTGCCATGGATGGTGTGGCCCCGGGTTCGAGTCCCGGCTTGGGCATGATGGATATGCTTTCTCTCTCCTGTCCTTGTCCTTTCATTGTGTGAATGTGTTGTTGTGTGAAAGGTTGCCTACCCTATAAACGGGTACCTATGGCATGCGTGTACTGTGGAAGTCGGACTTCACACCAAATAACGGTACAGTTGGAAAAGTGAAGCAGCGCACCCCAAATTGCCAGCCTGGCTGGCACACGACAAAAAAAAAAAAAAAAAAAAAACTGTTGTCAGTAAATAACAAAAATTTAAAATGTTTGCCTACAGCTCAAAAATTTATATGATTTTATTATTTGTATTTATAATTGAAAGTTCAGTATTATTCATAAGAAAATACTTTATTGTTTTTGACATATATTAATACATGGAGATTTATGATCATGATATTGAGATAAGTAGAAAATGTGGGCGACTGTCTGGAATTAGTTTTAACTTTTTTTTTCTAATAAGTAAGATTTTATTCATGCTTGATTTTTCTTGTTTTTTTACAAAAACGCAATTTGTACCAAACTTTTTATGTCAATTTATTTGCTTCTGCATTATTTCTTTAGTTGAGATCAACAGTAGGTTGTCGGCCTTATAAGTTGCTCTAAATTTAAAGGTACAATGAAAATTTTCGACAACGTAGGTTGTTGGCGAAGCTAACAATTTGGCTCAATTTCTTGACTCACAAACTTTTCTTTTTTTACTAATCAGACCTGCAAAAACCATTCAGAGCTATAAAATGTCAAGGAGCAGTTAAAATTTAGTCAAACCAAACTTGTCGTCGAAAGGTGCGATAATTTTCGCAATCATAAAATTGCGCCAAAAATCACCACCTGGGCGTTTTCCAAAATGTTTAGCGTAACATTTATGTTAGTTTTAATTTTGTTTTATGGTTTCATTTATTTCGTTGACCGATTTCTTCAAGTTTGAGAGAACTGTGTTAATATTGTTAAATGGCTTTTGAAATATCGCCAAAAATTTTTCTTTAATTGGCCAGCGTAAAATTAGCGAACTTGAAATCCCATCCAAAAAAATTGACAAAAATACTTTAATTAAATTAAGTCATGTTTTGAGGTTTGGAAAAAGCAGATTTTACGAAAATGGCTTTTGCACATTTTTGGCGAAATTAATTGTTGAAGATACAATCGGTACATATTTCACTTTCAGCAAACTTTTTGAAAACGGGCCAAAAACCGGTGTTAATAAAATTCTTATCATTAAATCTGCCAATTCACAATGTAAATATCAAAGCATATTTATCATATAGCACACGAAGGACTTGAGTGTTTTGCCAGGAATGGATTACTTTACTGAAAATATGGCTGCTCGTAGATCTTTCGTCTGCAGGTTGTATTTGAGTTTAGAATAGATACGAAGTCTTTGTCAATGCAATTCTCTAAACGCTTTAAATATTTTATACTCCTTTAACAGGTAATCCACCAACTTCATTTCATTACGAAATCGTTGGATATGGTTTAGGATAATGGTTAGTCTAACTCGATTCTTGACTTAACTTTCGGACCAGGAGGTTACATTTTGAAAAAGTGCAGCTTTTACAATCAGGAAAAAGAATTTTCGATTAGGCAAGCATTTTCCATGAATAAATATTTAAATTTCGCACAGAAAGTCTGAAATAGATCAACTAAACTTAAAGCTCAGTCAACTAATCCGGAAACTACCGGAAATTTCAGTTAGAACTTAAAAATAAGTTAATTTCAAAATTATAAAGAAATATGATGCATGAAAGAAAGCACAACCTACCTTTTATGATCCAAATGTAGGTTTCTGTGATAAAATCCAACTGGAATAAGATTCTTCTAGCTAGTTTGAATAGGTTTTACGTATAATAACAAGCTGGAAAATGAAAAAACTGGCCCCAATGTGATGACGTAGTTCTTAGCAACCGTTTCAGACAGAAGGCTTGGAGTTTCGATGGTAACGATTGGATCCAAAGTGGTGAAACTTAATCTTGATGCGTCGGCCTGTCTATATAGCGGCTCTAGGTTGATCTTTGTCGATGTTTATTGTTTTTATTATCATTGTGAAGAATAATGCACGAAATTTCTATGACTAATACTTAAAATTTTTAGGATCAGTTGAGTTTAAAAGAAAAAATTGCTCCAAATATACTTTTGCAATGTGATTATTTATTGTTGGACTGTAATTTGCAGTAATAATTGCATTTAATAAATAATGAAAGACAATATTAAAAATTAATTTTTTGGCGACTTTTTTACAATTTGGCATTTAATTCTATTTCAGTATATTTACTTCTATCTTATTGCGATATTGCAACGTTCTTTCTAAAGTATGTCATTTCGGAAAATGTATTATTTTGTTTTTAAAGTTAGGAAAGAAAACTTTCTTCTTCTTTTAAACTTTTGTAAGATTTCTGTTGGTTTCTGTAAGCAACAAAATTTTTCTTATTTTTTCTTTTGGCTTATTTTTGTGCACCTATCTTTGGGGTTGCATTCGAATGCCCCCAAGGGGGTGATTTACCCCTTTTATGGGGTAATCAGTGCTTTCAATGCAGACCAAAGTGATATGAATTGGCGCGACCACTTGGCGATATCTCGCCAAGCTTTTGGTCACCAAGTGTTTGACGTCAATTTGGCGACATATCGCCAAGTTGGCAATAAATTTAGCGAAAAAAAATTTTTTTTTTTTTTTGGGGGGGGGGGGGGTTCAATTTGGCGTTATTGGCGATATTTTGCGAAAAATCTACTGAATGATGTTAAAATCGGCGATATTTAGGAGATTAATCATTGTAAAACATTTTTTTGCATTGTTTCGTGGCAAACTAGGGATGCAAATGTTTGAATTGTTATCTTGCTCACTTCAAGCACTATTTTAGCACTTAAGGCATCTACTAAGAAATTTACACGTAAAAGGAAGTAGTGTAGGGTCCATACCAAATTTTTATATCATACTTTGAAGGAATTATAGTTGAATTATAACTAAAATAGAGTATTTTTTCCGCTATATCATTTTTTTACAAATGAACTTTTAATTTTATACCACGGGCAAAGCCGTGCGGGTACCGCTAGTTATTATATAGAATGCTTCGAATTATCATTTTAACTAGATTTATCTTATCTGCCACAATATTTAGATAAAACCTATGAAGAACACGAAATTTAACTGAGGAATATTCGAGTTGTAGAACTTAGTTAAACTCATACAAAAGTTAATACAGTCGAGTCTCGTTAATTCAAACACGCTTAAAACGAACCACTGCTAAGAGAACTTCGTTTCGGATCCCTATGTTACGGTTTGCAGTGTTTTGTTCTTCGGATAAGATCCCTTGGAGTTCGTTTTAACGAGGTTCGACTTGTAATACTCCTTTTGTTATATACCTATTTAGCTCCATAGCCACAAATATTGATAGAATGTAAGAAATAAAGTTTTCTGTTTCTCGAACAAATGGCTTTCGTTACATGGTCTTAAGGCAACTAATTTTATTCGTTACGAAAATTATAACTACAATTATTTTTGAACAAAACAGATATACTGTCGGCCTCACTTAAACGAATGCTGTCGATTCCCAGAAATATTATTTGATTAAGCGGGGATCTTTAACATTGCGTCTATGGCATGGGTTCCGGGATGTTTTATTCGTATAAGCGGGGTATTCGTTTATCCGTTACCCGATTAAGCGGGGACGACTGCATTTTACATTTTTTCTTTTAAAGAACTCAGTGAAATGTCATTGCTTGTATTAGGCGGTGGTTAATATGCTACCACCCCTCTTAAAAAATAGCCACAACAACAAAATTAAAAAAAGATACTTTTTCGGGTCATAAATAAGCAAAGTTTTTATCGTAATCCAATAGTGGAAAAGGTAAATTATGGGGAAAACGGCTTTGTGCCACTTTGAAGAGTTAAACCTGTTTCAAGGTAGGGCAAGGTATAGTTCGCACCTTTTCTTGTTTTATCAGGAAGTCTAATAGGAGTGTAGATAGCAGCAATATATGTCCAGAAGCTAAAGGAGTCAATTTACAAGCAAATGGAGAAGCACCTTATTTGCTTGTAAAATCTTCAGATCCAGAAACTGCATGTGCTCTAATGTGAAACAAAGCCAAACAGACAGTGCAGTATAGACCAGTTGAATGCAGAAACCAACACTTAGTTAAAGGGAACGCTAGATATGCCTTCCACAACTGTAGTTAAAAAAATATTTTTTGCACTAGCAATGAGAAGTCCTGCATTCGTACATGTTTGTATCCGTTCTGAAAACTTTTTTTCGAGAAGAAGCCTTGTGTTATTCACAAGGTAATTGGGGGAACATACGGCGACTGAATCGCGCGAACTATATACAGAAATGATTTGGTAAACGTTTCGGAATTTGCTTCTAATGACTACGCGGCAGTTTAACTTGGCAGTGACGTCGGACACTAACGGGCGGAGCCAATAAGAAGCTCACAAGCAGTCAGCGGTCTCCTCTAATTCGCCAAGTAGGCTGTGACGTTTTATCTAGCTCGTTTTTCATAGGCTAACGTCACGCTGTTGGCTCCGCCCGTAGTGACGTCACTGCCAAGTTAAACTGCTGCGAAGTTTAGTTGTGTAGGACATCATCGGAAACTTACTTTTGACTGACTGTTCGATGGTAAAGAAAAAACGTCATCTATGCCGTGTGAAGTAACAAAAACCACAACCTCGTTAATATCATTTGGACATTTGTCAGTTTTTTTTAATTTAATTTATTGTTAAATAAACTAAACCTTCTGTAATATTGACGCAAAATCAACATTTAGTTAGAATAATTTAGCATTTTATTATATTTTGTGTGTCTATCTCTATAATCAAACTTGCTTGATATCTTTATATTGCCGTTATGTGCGCCTGTTTAAGTAAGGAGTTTTTAATTAAGATTTACTGTTGATTAACGCAGATGAACATCCTACCGGGCTGTGTTGCTGCTAAGGGGCTCGCATGAGAAGACAAAACCAGGAAAAGGTTATGTTACATTTTATCCTAATATATCATGTTTCTAGTGTCCTGAGTGTCTGTCCAAAACAAAAAAAAAAATAATAATAAATAATAATTAATAATAACAAAATAAATTTCACTATTGTTTATTTTTAAACTTCGTTCGGCAAACCATTAGAAAGAGCTGAATCTTTTCATATAATAAAGAAAACACGCACATCATATTGTTGTAAACCTGTATAGACTGGGTATGACGACAAAGATTTCGTCATACATAGAAGAGCCTACATCAGCAAATGGGCATTAGGGGGTGGGTGAAGCGAAAAAAATGAATTTTTGATTTTCGTAAACGGGTACCTTTCATTTACTGTGAATGAGGATAAGTAACAATTCCGTAAAATATTTCACTTTTGCAACGGCATCTTTAGTCTGCGCATCTGGCCTAAAGTTTTGAAATTTTTGATTTTTTAAATATTTTTCAAATTTTTTAAAAAAATATTACAAATGATAAAACTAGTGACGGGTGGATATTAAATGGAAGAAAAAGGTTTGAAATATACAAGGATTTTTTTCAAACCATTTTAAATTATGATTTCAGTCTGCGCATTAGGCCCAAAGTTCATCAAATTTCCCAAAATTTCTGATATTTTTCAACATTTTTTTCCTCTCAATATTCACTTGAAGTGTCTTCATACCCGTTTTTGTTCATTTTGTTATTACTTTGCACTCTGCAACTCTTCGCTAGCTCATGTGGAACTACTCAGGACTCTTTACGAGGAGGTGGCCGCACTTTGGGTGCCACCCGCGCTCCCCTTGCTTCCAACCAATAAGAGTACACATCAACGTTTTTAGACAAGTCAGAAACTATAAAATGTTTCTTTGAATAGGATATTGTTTGCATTGCTTTTGATGGATGCTCTACAAAGACAGGAAAATACAAAGGTGTAATACGATACGGAAACAGGAAGAAAAACTTGATAGACCTCAGTAACGGGATATTTGCAAATTACATTTGAATGAACTTAATTTGCGACATTTTTTGCGAAAGCTAGATGGACCTACCAGTGGACCAAAGTGATTTTTTGGGCGTGTTGGGTGAAACTAAGCAAAATTTATACTTTCAAATCAATTCAATTTGAACTGAACCTATAGAATTTGTCATTGATCAGATCGATTTTGACAATAAAAATGATTTAAGTACTGAGCAACAGTAACTTCATGAGATGAGCAAGATAGTTTTGACTGGGAAAATATCCAAAAAATTATGAAACAAAGCTTTCCCAAGCCACATGGTTGACTACAGCAAACATAATCTTTAGACTATAATTTTTAAAAGAGTATAATAACTTTCGCGGTAAAAAGTGTCCTAGCTCTTTTAGGATGAAGTGCAGTACGTTACTAATTTAGCTATAAAATTGTGACGAGATTATAAAGAGTTATACTTATCTCTCCGGAAAAAGCAGAAAATTGTATTCACATCCATTCAAAACAATGTATACTTTGCACTCTAGAAATATGCTGTTATCGATATCTATACATATAAAAATTGTAAGTATGTATGTTTGTTCCTTATACAAATCCACAGTTTTTGTCCGAATTTTCTAACAAAATTTAATAAATTTGGCACAGAGGTTTTCCTTTGATAGCACTAAAAATTCACATAGTCGGAGTTAGTTTTTCCGGGGGTTTTGAAAATAATTTTTTTTAATCAATTAAAACAAACAAATAAAAAAAAAATCCAAAGCACAAAATTGCAAACTTTTTGGTCATTCAAAATAATAAATAAGGCCATTTTCTTTCAACCTTTTGAATAGATAGAGTAAATAGAGGATAAGGCCTTTAAGCATACAAAATGATAAAAAGTAGACACCGGTTTTAATAAATAGGAGTAATTTCCAACAAAGATTACAGTATAATCAATGAATATTATCAATTAAAAAGCTCACCTAGCTACTTGTTAAATAAAACCTGAATTTTCAGGACTAGATTTTTTTACTGAGGTTGACAGGGGAATTTCCGTTTTCTTCGTTCAAAAAACGTCTCTTTTTCCTTAAAGAAAACAGATATATTTCCGGTCGAAACACCGAGTTGGAGAAAAAAAAAAAAAAAAAACAAAACTGTGAATTTCCTCCGTGTATTAGAGGTTGCTGCGTATATGGTTTCCTGCATTACTGATTAGGTAGTAGTCAAAGTAACAAGGGCGACAAAAAAACCTTAAAACAGGCGGAGAGATGCCGTAATGCGTATTACACAAGCTGCCTGACCGATAGACAGCGGAAGTACAAGACGAACAGCCTAAACATATCGAGTTTCGAACGGCATAGATTTTAATTTCGTGTCTGTGTGTCGTGATATTTTCTTGTAAATGCCCATGTTTGATTTAATTTGGAGATTGCCATTGACGGCTAGGTTTTATATAGCGGTAACGGTCGGCTGGTTTAATTTTAATATAGCTTTTTCGAGTAGCGAATTACTTTTTGTGTCATTGTGTCCGTTAGTAAAACTGACTTGTGAAAAACAGAGTTGGTAACTTTTCACGCACCTGGAAAGTCATGTTGAGAATTCTGTATACAATACCGTATCTCCCCTTGCCCGACATTTTAAAGAACAATTTGTTTATCAGTCGTCCACAACTAATACGCAGTGTGGATTAATATCAATAATGGGCAACAAAAGGGTGTGTGAGTAT
>JAXGGA010008770.1:0-54992 GCA_038373865.1 Uloborus plumipes
ACGTTCAAAACTGGGACAAAAAAAGGTGGTCAACACCAGATTTCGACGTGTCATATTACCATCGATCGATGAGACACATAGACGTTGACAACACGTGCTGCGAGAACGTGTTTTGAACGTGCCGGCTGGTGCGCTCTGTACGTGTTGCAGAACGTGTTTTGAACGCCTTTACTGCTTGGGATATGACAAAGGATCGTAGACGGCAGGCAGCTCAGTGATTGTCACGCTGAGGAATACAGCCCCCCCCCCTTTTTTTTAAACTAAAATATAATAATAATGTCAATACTGGATGTCATGCTTTCGGGGGGGGGGGGTGGCTGATAAATTGTGAGGTGGTAACGAAAAGCATGACATAACGCATTTTTATAGGATTATGTTCATTTAAACCAGAGCACCGAGGGCGGGGAGGGAATAGGATCTCTGATAAAATGGGAGAGGAGGCAAAAATGTTGAAAAAAAGTGAGCTACCATTGGTTAGGGTCCGTAGTTTAAATTTTAATAGTGAACTGTAAAAATGTTAAAGTAGTAGAAAACTTTAGATTCGTTTAAACAAGTTTATTATTCGGTTCGTGAACATCGTGTGCTGTAAAAATATGCACCGGCACTACAGGTGAACAAAGTCTTTAGTTGCTGAGGGCGCCAACAGCAGTGGAATAATTGTGACGCAATAATAATTTATGGACCTACCCTAAACTCTATCTGTCCCTAAACTATTACTTATCTGTTTTTTTTTTTTTTTTTTTTTTTTTTTTTTTTAACTGGTTGGTTAAAAAATTTTTATTCTGTAGTTTTCAGCTGGTTAAGGAAGAACTAATCTCCAGTTCCCGCTTTGCTTCTTTGCAATTAAACTATTTTTGAAAGTCGCCTCCTTATGTTATTTAATTTCATCCCCGTATTAATTTGAATGCTTTTTTTCCAGAGCAGCGGCAGCCCCCGTCGGTGGTGGGCGTGGTTCCACCAGATGATCAAGACCAATCAGGAGATAACCCCTTCAGTCGGTTTATTTAGATAACGTTCGCACAGCTCTCATCCGGAATATCCATCCGAAGCAAGGATTAACCTTTTGTATTTGCCCACTACAGTGCGGGTACCAGCTGTGCCGAAGACGCTTTTCATGAAAAATGCAACTTCAACCTTAAAGACTCAAACAACGCAACATGTTTCTGCAAAAGCTTCGCTCTCCAAAACAAAGATATAATGGCAAGTACGGCAGCTACTACAGTGCCCGCCGCTTATTAAAATCATATTCGTCTAGAGCACATTTGATTTCATAAAGCGGCTGATTTTATAAACCAGCATACCTATACTTAATGCAGTAAACTAAATAAGATTTACATTTTTGTTTGCAGACGGGTCTTAAAATACTGATGTATAGATATTTGATTAACGGAAATCATATAAACATTGAAGAAGAGTGCAAATTTGGCATGCATTTCCTCATCTTCTGAGATTCTTTCACTTCTTGGTGCTACATAACTTTGGAATTTATTACGTCTGTTGCAATTTTTAGCATAGGCTTTCCAAAGAAATATTTTACTTACCTGACTATACTATGCAAAAATATTATTTTTCCTACTTTATTTTAAGCTTTAAATATCCCATAATCTTTCTTTTCTTACTTTATAACATACAAACTATTGCATTAAGTTCACATTTCCGTTCACCATTATTGAACAGCAGTTTTGATTTAGTTTTAACTCATTCAAAAGGAAGCTATTAGCTCGTGCGATCGAGCTTTGTCAAACTCGGCTGATTAAATTGCTATTTATTAAAGCTAAAATGTATTTAATTTATAAATTGGTTTTATACGGAGAGAACAAAACATTTAATTTTGTAAACTGTTTTATAATGCATTTCTAATGTATCAATAAAACGTATTTTTATCAAAATCTCATACGAAGTTATCTCTTTTTTTTTCTTTCTTTTTACTTTTTTTGAGGAATGCAATTTTTTGACGTTATTACAAAGTTTTCTGGTCAAATTCAACTGAATTCTCACCAAAAAAAAAAACAAAAAAAAAAGTGTGTGTGTGTGTCTTTTTTGCAAACTCATCTTCTCGAGAACAGAAGCGAGCTGAGAGTTGATCCAAATACCGAAGATTCATAGCTAACTTTCGGTGAACCTTATGCACCCAGTCTCATCTTTGTATTACTTTAAACAGAGATGGAAAGCAGTTAGCAGTTTGTCAATAATTCCTTCCTATGGTTCCAGCGAAAGTGGATTGAGGTGGAAAACGGGAGAAAACATGACCTTGAACCTGGGCCAATAAGTTCAAGCAAATGTGGATTGGGTAAGACGCTCGCAGACGAGTGAAATTGTCATTACAAAGTACCTTCCTCATTGTTCCATGCACTCTTCCTCTTCCATGTGACTGACAAAAGATTTAGTATTAAAAGGCCAGTTTGTAGGTCCAAATTTAGACCTCCGAAGAACTTGATTCAATATTGGGTCACAACTCTATCTTGAAAACAATGGAAAACTGCAATCGATTTCCAAACCAAGTGCTCAATGTTTTATAATAATAGTAAATATATTTTTTTAAAAAGAATTTAGTTCTTGAAACAAGAAAATAAATGTTTTACAATAAATAGTTCTCTAATACAGATTAGTGTCTTAGATCATGTTGAGTATTACCTTACCGCTGATGAATCCAAATCATCGTGAAAGCCTTTTCTAAAACCTTGATTGGTATCGCACTGTGCATTGATGAATTAACTTCAACATAAAAAATAACTAATAAATTTTATTACTTTGAAGATTATTTTATGGAAGCGTTGACTCCTATACGACACGTTTTTAAACAATCAATGGTTCTAATGCAGCGCAATTGCAAAGCTAAGGTGCGCAAATGAAATACCAAGCGCCGCGTTACCGCCCAGTGCTATATTTATAGATCACCTCTCTTCAGGCCCCTCACTAAAAAGAATACCCTTTTATCATTTCTTATTCCAATCGGCTGGTTTTCCTTTCCTTACACATGCGGCTGCACCCCTTAAAAACTTTTGAACCTTTCTTTTCCCCGTCAGTCCAGCAGGTAACCTCCAAAGTTTCATGTTGCAGATTTATAGCGCAGTTTTCAATTCTGGGTGCAACAATTTCTTTAAAAAATTTCTTTAGCAGGTTTTAATTTTCAAAAACTTTATTTTCAATTTACAAAATTGATATCTTCAAACATAAGATTAGAAGAAAGTTACCTACCTTTTTACTACCAGAAACACCCAACAATCTATTTATGAATCATTTATTATTTAAATTATAAAATACTCTAAGCAAATGAAACTTTATTTTTACTCTATTTGTGATGCACAAAATGTAAGATTTTTCAAAAATTTTTATTTTAAAATGAGCGCTAACGGTTTAACTACACGGGTGTTGCTTGAACTTGCTATGTGAGTTATCTTCCCATAAATTTATCATTAAACCAACCACGTGTGTTAGGTTTTCTTGTTACATCCGGGTCTGAGTTAATTCATTATACCGTGCGTAACGAGAGCTGGCGGAACAAAGTAAAATTAATTTCTCACTCTCCTCACTTTTCCCCTGGCGCTACGGACTTCTTCCCCACTTAGCTTTTGCAACAATGGTTAAATGCAAACGGTTGAAATTGCTTTGTGCTTAAACTATATTTCTGTTGAAATATCAACGTTAATAAAGCAAAACTTATTTTTTAGAAATTTGTGCTTGATTTTTGTATGCCTAGATTTGTTAGAAAACGTTAAGCAATAATTGAGACATGACGACATAAATTAAAGGGTAAGCCTAAACATAATAAATGAAATGCCTCAACAGCAAGCATAAAAAAAAGAGTAGAGCTGTTTTCTTTCGTACATTTTCCATGGAGACGACGCAATTTTTTTTAACTTGATTCGCATATTTTAAAGTAACCATTCGTTCGATTAGCAGTTACATTGTCAAATTTTTGTGTGGGCTCGTGTAAATAACGCCTTAAAACAAGAAAATATAAATTTAAATATTTAGTGAAAAAAATAAAATGCTAATAGGCTAATACTATAAAAGTTAAAAACTTAAAATTATCAAATTACAAAAATCAAAATTAGTAAAAAAATAGTTTTTGACGTTAATTGTTAGCTTTTTCTTATTCAAATAATAATAATAATAATAATAATAATAATAATAATAATAATAATAATAAATAAATAAATAAATAAATGAAATGAGTAATAATAATGTTATCAGTATCCTGAATAAACACTGGTTATACATTTAATTTAAATCAGTCTGTTGGCATTAGTTTTTAAACATCTAAAAAACTGAGTTAGGCAATCAAATCTATGTCTCCAAACCGAACATAGCCAAAATAGCTACCCTACAGAGGAAGCCACTGATGAAATTTTATTTGCAAAGTTGATGAATAACTTCTAATATTTTTCATCAACTCGGAGAATATACTATTTCACGGAATAGTTTTTAATCAATGCAGGGAATTTTTTTTTAAGGTTGAAGCATTTCTAGCAGGAAATAATTTATTTATCATAATTTTAGATCACTAAACTTATTTTACAAAACATCACTGAATAGAAGTTAGTAAGTGTATGTAGAAGAGGCCATACATTAGTGTGTAAAGAAAACGAGTTTCAAAGTAAATTAATATCTTTTAATTCCAAATTATTCTCAAAGAATTTTTATTTTTCAACATAGAATTTTCCATTACTATACATGCATTCGCTTCTAAAAGGAATCAACATAAATATAAAATATGTATCGTCAATTGCACATACTTCAGTTTCTTTGTAAGTATCTGGATTATAATAAATATATCATACAAATTTTATAGTTGCAAAAATCACAACCGACCAACATACAAGCTTTATACAGATTAACATTTTGTTTTTCGTGGCTTTAGTGGTACTAATAATCACATGCAATTACCTGCGCGTGGACTCCGGAGAAATATTGAATCAAATTTACAGAAATTGCAACACATGCTGAACTTGAATGGAAGGGAAAAGAAATAAGACAAATATGGCTCCAAATTTAAAATTTTCTTCAACGACGAATATTGAAATAAATTTTAGAATAAGGAAATGAAATCTTAAAACATCAAACATAAGAAAATCAACAAAATTGACAGAAAATTTAATGATATTCAAAACCAAACTGAAAATACATAACTTTAAAAAATAAACACTTCTGCTTTATTCTATGAATAGTCTGCTAAAAAAACGTAGTCAAAAATTCGGAATTTCTCAAACTTCTCACGCAGCACAAATTAGATGTCATATTATTTGTCACGAAAAAAGAAGAAAAAATGCAGCCCGCTGCTTAGTAAACATCTAAACTAATGAGTGCAAATGAAATGAAACAAAAATTACGATTCCGAAAGCAAACGATAATTGTAATTTAAAAAAAAATAAAATAAAAAGATGTTGGTCAGTGATAATAAAATAAAGAACATCGCATACCTTTAATCTTAGGCCAGTAATTGAAACTTTAGCCAGTTAAAAATAAATATTTACAAGCAATAATGCAAGCTCATACATTTTGTGAGTAATCCAAGGACACTTTCATTAACTCATATCAAGGACGAAAGTCCTGGATAGCTAGCTCTCTAGTGCAAACATTTTATGCTAAGGAGCAGGTTTGTTACTGTTCTGGAATTTTAACAATAGCTTAAAGCAAGGAAACAATAGATCATCCTACACTTGTAGTACAGTTAAGTCCTGTTTTCGTCGATGATGACGAAGCGAAAGCCGAGCCCTTGATACCCTCGCCATGAAGAGAAATTTCGACGTCACTATAGTCCGGAAGACGTGACGTGGCACTGCTGATCCGGCCTCATCGTCGAGTCCGGGTAACAGGCATATTGTTGGTGGTGATGCATCATATTGTAGTAGTACCACTGCAGGGCATAGGGATCGTAAGGCCAGGTATTCGCCGGACACATATTGCACATTGGGACGCCGCACCTGTTCGGCAAGGGATACGGCTGGTACCTCTGGTACACAGGGTACCGGACATTGTCGGCGTTCCGGGACCTGGGCTCGAAGTCCGTTATGATGGAGAGGGGCCTGGAGTAGGGCCATTCGGGCATGCGGATGGCCGGCTCGTGGAGCTGCTGGAAGATGGGCGAGACGGGCGGCAGCCTCTCTGCCATCGCGGCCAAGTTTTGGATTTCGGGCGAGATGTGGCTCGATTCTGTCGCTCGTACCCATTCACTTGAATCTGAAAGGGAAAAGGTGAATATATCATAAGGTGGGCCGCAAATGACTCCTTTTTTTTTATTTCGATTATGGACATTGCGAAAAAGGTGCCATTGGGAGAGCAAAATGCACATAAAAAATTTGAAATTGGTTAATTTCTTGACAACAATTAAACAACATAATTATATAGAGCACATTATTATCCTCTGTCAGACACAAACAGTCTTCGAATGGAAAGATTGTTGCGTTTCTTCCCCCCGTAACTTCATGAACATTACGGAAAATATTTTAATGAAGAAATAACTTCTTAAAACAAAAATAGAAAAACATTAGAAAGAAATCGTTACCAGGGGAATTTTCTTTTGATGATCCAGATTCTTCTTCTCGACTTAAAGATTTTCTGAAAATAGGCCAACAAAAAGGCAAGATGAGCTTTGAAAAATATATGCCTTGCTCGTAAATTTGAAATATAAAACATGTTTGATGTTCGATACAAAAAATATTTAGAAATAAAGGAATAAATTTCGCTTTTTTTTTTCAAGTTCTGAACACCTCAGTATCGTTGCTATTTTTCTGACAGGAAGTTGAATGAAAAGTTGAAGTTGCGGTTGAATTGGAATCTATGGTTTGATCAACCTGAAAGGTTTTGCTAACAGTCTCTTTGAACAGTCTGTCGTACGTCAAATTCTTTGAACTGTTATAGAAAGCTCTTAAGGAAGGGCAATGCAACTTGGTCCCAGAAGGAAGCGCCGCCCCAAAGTGGACATTGAGTTCAGAAGCCTGCATCTGTAGTCTTGATTGACAGGACTAGAGAATATTGAACAACTGAAAGCAGGCTGTAGTCTTTTAGCCCACATTGAACTAAAGGGAGCTTCCTCCTTGCAGTACAATCGTCTATCATGACCCCCCCCCCCTCTGCCCCTCCTCTCTCTTTTTGGTTTTCTCTTTGACACTTCAACTTTACTGTTGTGAACATGAAAGAAAACAAGGTCGTATCCAGAGCCCCCCCCCCCCCGAAACCCGAAATGTTTTGTACTGTAAAACAGAAAAAAAAAGGTTTTTTTTTTTTAAATCTCAAATGGCAAAAAAAAAAAAAAAGTTTTTTTTTTTCCTTTTAACTATTAAACGAGTGAAAATTTGAAGAAGTAGAAAAAAAAAATGACAGTTCAAATTCTCATTAGCTGCAAAACATACTTGAAAATAAGACTCTCCTTGGCACTTCCAGCTCTTTCCCAAATCAATTCAGGCTCAAGGAAAGTTACTTGTCAGTTTGATTGGCGGCCCCCACTCCCCCATAAAACTTATAACACTTATACCACTCAGATTTTTACCCCTAATCGCCGGGCCCCTAGCTTCCGACTAGGCTGAGATTGCTTCTCGCCTCCCCTGATTGAATTAAGAGCAGACTTTGTTGGTCCCCATTTATAAGCATTTGTAACCCTCGAGGGATTTTAATAGCTAAACATGCCTTCAATCAATAAGACCACACAAAAACGGATACGTTCACAGGCCCTCTGCTTTGTGGGGGGCTCACCAATATTGGACCCAAGTTACTTTAAAAAAAATCCATTTACAAATGCTTAAAAACCTTGAAAACTTTGTTAAATGTAGCTGTAAACCTTGAATTTTAAACTTTCTAACATAAATGGGGGGGGGGGGGAGAGGTGGGCATCAAGTTGCGCAAAACTTAACTCCTTGATTTAAAAAAAAATATTCTGGGTAATGTAAAAATCATATTGCAGCATTTTTGTAGCATATTTTCAAATATATTTTTTTGTGACTCACATGTTTCATTTCTGACTATTTATTAAATACCTTATTCAGTATTTTGGACGTTCCTTTGTAATTGATTCCTTTATTAATATGTTAAGCACGAGAAAAAATATTACCCTACCTTTATTATTTTTCGTTTTCTGCACTAATATAGTGATTGAAAAAGAAATTGTCGTTATAAGTATTTTTTAATATCTATTTTTAATCTTTAACAGATGTGTCTTTCAAAGTTTTAACAATTTCGTAAGACTGTCCAACCAACTATTAAAACGTCAGAGACTGGAAAGTGCAAATGAAATGCTTTAAAGAATTTTAACTGTTTTAGAGTGTTTGAAAATCATTAAATACCTTTTTGAAACTAATTTAAAAGTGCTTTAATCCTATTTCTTATCAAATAATTAAACTATGAATTAACTAAATGGCCAGAATGTTACTCTCGTTAATTATTTTTTAAATCTGAACTATTTCCTTTAAAGAATGTTATGCGTTTTATACTATTGGTTATTTTATGTTACTAAGAGCTGTGTCTGTCGTTGAGTTGGGGAACTTATCAAAATCTACTATGTAACTAAAGTGAAAGCTGAAAACCGATGTAAGCAAGTGATAATGTGTTAATCTTTTCTCCTCCCTTGTCCTTCCTCTCAGTCGCTTATGTTAATGTTAATCGTTTGTTAAACTAAACATTTTTATGTGCTTTGATTGATCTTAATTTGCAAAAGAATGCAGACAATTTATAAGATTGTTGTTTGCATACTTTTCCAACATGTTTTTGAAGTCCCAATTGCCCCATTAAAGGCCTCAAAATGCATAATTTTTAAACTTTTTTTCAAAAATTTACACCCCGGGGGAGAAACCCCCGGACCCCCTAAAATTACGAATATTCTACCCCACTTAAAAAAGTTCATTGAATATCTCTCTTGATATCCCTACCCCCAATAAAGATCAGTTCAAAAAAATAATAAGAATAAAGAAATAAAACACACACACACACACATCAAACACCGTGTGTGTGTGGGGGGGGGGGGATCCGCTAGAAGTTAGACTCATAACACACACAAAATTGTATGTGCGTTTGCGCAAATGTACGAATCTGGACCCCTCCCGAAATTTTTTTTCTGGATACGGCCTTGAAAGAGAATGGAGTTAAGATATGCCTCATTTGAAGCATTTTCGTTAAAGAATTTGAAATTGTCAAGTTCATAGAAGCAAAATAGACATGAATAAGAGAGAGAAAACAGGGCAAATCGGAATTTTTCTAGAGAATTGATAAAAGCTGCTTAATATGATGATGTTTATTAATATAGCCGAAATAACAAATAAAACGTTACCTTTGCTTGTGAAAACGTCTGGAGAATGGGTTAGTTTCAATTTTAAGTTTCTTTAGCTGAAAAAGAAAAAAGGAATAAAGTAAGACAAACTAAAGAGGAAAAGTTTCAGTCTTATGCTAAAAAGTACGGAATTTTTCTTTTTTTTTGGTGTGGGGGAGGAGGAGGGGCATTGAGCTAAACTTTGTATTCGAATACATCCAAATCAATAAATTAAATATTTACATTCAATATTTCACATCTTTTGTAGAAAAAAAAACGATGAAGCAATTAGTAGATAAATACTCATCGCCGTTAAAGGCTTTTAGCAAAATTTTCTATATTATTGATGTACGTTTACTAAGCCTAAACTAATTATCTGATGGGAAGTTTTCCTTGTTTTTTTTTTTTTTTTTCCATACACGAGTCTGGAACAGCCGTACTAAAAAGAACTGAACAAGCGCTCAGCAGATGAAGTCTTGGCTTGGCTTGTCAGTTCCTTACATGAGTCATTAAATTTTATCAAGACGTGATGGTTGTGTCACAGCTCCTTCCCAATAGTGAGATCAGATCAAATTTGTCAATTATTATTTTTACCAGAGAAACGTCTATCGGGAGTTACACGAGAGAAGAACGTAACAAAAAATCAAAAAGCAAGGGCATATGATGTAATGTGAAGAGCCAAAATTTTCAAATAAAGTTCTACCGACCATGCACATCAAAGAAATGACAATAGAGAAGTTTTCGATTTTTCAATTTTATTTTTATATGGTAGAGCAACATACATGAACATCAACGGCGAAAAAAATTTTGCGCTGCGACAAGTAGTTTTTTTTAAATAATTTTTAAATTTCAAGCGGGGATGACGTCACTGGCAGTCGTTGGCGCTTTTGAACTTTCTACTAGGCGAAGAAAAAGCGAGAAGCTTGAGATGCGAGGAGCTCGACAAACCGGTTTCTCCGGCTTCCGCACTGTTGTTCGCTCTGCACTGCCGTAATTTTTTTTCCTCGCCAAATGATGCGTTCTAAAAATTTAAATACGAATTTCGCCAAAAAATATCAAAACAATCACCCCTAGCAGGGTATTGGATTGCTCTTTGATAAATCCAGTTTTAAATAGTAAATTAGTAGACTTTAAGGTATTGATTACGGAAGGAGAAAATGCTGCAATGAAACGATAATATAGCAAAAATCAAATTTTTATGATGAAAGGCTGAAAGTTACTGCCATCCGACGTCACGGGTTTCGGTTTCAAGGCGCGCTTTTTTTGCGCGTGGGTTTTTAAAAAAATCATTAAGAATCAACCGTTGTGTTTTAAAATTCGGCAATGGCGAATTTTTGTGTTTTGTATTGTGTACAGCAACCATGAACCATGGCAACTTCTGACAGAAAAGAAAAACCAGTAGATTTCACCACATGACTCACCAGTGGCATGATCCACAAGATTATGATACTATGCTTTTAAATACCATAAACATTAAATTTAAAACGAAATAGGATTTATTTTATTATCAATATTATTTGTTTAAGAGATTTAAGCTAATTAGTAAGTAAAAGATACAAAATTACAAAATTTGAAAAAAATATTAACGCATTTGCTTAAAATTTACAACATGCCCCACCAAGGAAAGTAATAACAAATGAACGAAATTATAAATAAAAAATAAATAGAGTCAAAAAATAAAGCATAAATTAAGTGGATACATAGTAATAAAAAAAATAACTTCCAACTTTCAAGACCGTTGGAATATTTACAAGATGCAAAAGGATTAAAATCTAAATCCCAAGGTGCAATTTCCGCCGACGCACGTGCTTTGTTGAAGGTTCACGGGCGTCATCTATTGAGAAGAAAAAGAAATTTTTTGATAATTGATTGAAAAAAAATTCTTAAATTTTAGCTTTCTGGCTGAAAATGTGAAAAAAAAAGGGAAACCTGGAGACTAGGATAAAAAACGGGAGTCTCTCGTTTAAAATAGTAGAGTTGGCACGTATGCCATGGACAATTCTCTGACGGGTTCATCAAACGTCTCAAACGCAACAAACGACTACCAAGAAAGGAAACAGAAAAATTTCAAATAAATTGGCTGCCACTCACTCGTTCGTTCTGGTACGCGGTGACGGCTATGAAAGCCGTCTGCCGGAGTGTGAAGGAGAGCGCTGGCTTGTGGTACAGTTGCGTGATGTCGCTCCCTGCAATGATGTGCACTCGAACGACATACTTGTGCATGGAACTCAGCAAGATCTGACAAAAAAAAAAAAAAAAAGAGAATCATTGAGCCATCTAAGTGACACTGTAGCAAGCGTTAAACTGATATTGTTGCTTTCTCTTACAAAGCATGCCACTTATTATAGTCTGAGTCACGAAGATCGTTGTGTCAAGGTTTTTAACACCTTCCCCCCTCTCCATGCTCTTCTACTCCTGGTTGTCATGGTGACTATGATACTTTTCTGCGCATACTTTCTTCTAATTGTATGTGTTTTAAACGCAGCATTTGGGGAAAAGTAGAGTCGCTATATAAACAGGCCGACGCATCAAGATTAAGTTTCACCACTTTGAATCCAACTTATTTACTTTTACTTTCAATTTTTGGTAAATTCCTACTTTAGGGTCCGGGTTTGGCGATTTTTTTCAGACTGTGGGCAGAATTAATAAATGGTTGCCAGAAAACCATAAATCTAAATTAATGGTTTTCTGGCAACCATAATATTAATTCTGGCAATAATGGTTTGCCAGATTTAATAATTTATCGCCGGACCTTAAACTAGGATTCATCTTAATTTTTCATTGTTGCGAGCATGGGTTACCAGAAAAAAGGTTTGGCACATTGCTAAGCTCTGCCAAATTCACGTGATGCTAAAAATTGCTCAGTGTAAAATTACCAAAACGCGATCTTTGTCAGAAAAAACAAACATTCAAGCACGTAAACACGCGCTGGATCCAAAGTGATCAAACTTAATCTTGGTGCGTATGCTCATTTATATAGGGCCTTAGGGAAAAGTTCATAGAGCTGTAACCATAACAAGCAGAAGGGGGGGGGGAGTGGAGAATGGGAAAGTAATCTGCACCTTGACACGCAAATGCTCGTGACACGGACTATGATGTGGTTTTTCTTGCATTGAAACCAAAACATGTACGTTGAGAGCCCCCCCCCCCCAAACAATTATATACAACTAGTTTTTAATTTTCAGCCTGCTTGACTTTTAGAGGAGTTGGACATGCCCCTGCCCACTCCACTACTATTATTTGATCAATGCAAGATGTATAATCGGAATTTGCAACTGAATCTGGTTAGGATAGCTGAAACTGGCGATTTCATAAGAAAAAAAGGTCATTTCGTGCATAAGATTTTAAATCACTACTCTTAACCTTATTTTGCACATCAGATAATCAAAAATTAAAAAACAAATTAATTTGGGTATGTAGTTAGAGTTAGTATGTAATACACCAGTCTCTTTCACGAAATTAATGGAATTACTGCCTCTATTAATCCTTCCGAAGTTTTCGGATATTAGTTGTGACTAAAATTTCAGCTAGATACTTTGATTTTAGGTATACGCTGAAAATCTTGATTCAGAGAGAAATAGGGATGAATACCACACAAAGAACACAGGTATGTAACCTGCAAGTTCATTCATGTGTTTTTGTATTGCGCCTGCTATTTTAATTTAATACGTGAAATTAACTGGTAGAAGTTTACTTTAGCCTGCACACTTTTTTCTCGGAAAAATTACTGAATTCAGTAAAAATACTGAAAAAGCACATGTCTGGGAACCTAAACAAATACGATAATATTAAAAACATATGCATTTCCATGTGGTTACAAATTGTGTAAATTTTAGTTTACTATTGCAATTCATTAATTTATACGTTCATACCTCCTTTGGAATTCTTATACCTACCCCTACCCCCCATCCCCCCACACAGGCTAGGAACCGCTGATTTCAGGGGGGTGGATCCAAGGGACGGGCGATGGGGCGATCACCCCCTCCCCTTGAGGCCCCTTCATCAGCAAATTTATAACATTGAAGTTCAAAAAACTTAATTTTAGACGAGTTTGAATGACGGCGAAGGAAGTTTGGGTTATCCCCGGTAATTTTTCGGAATTGAAGTCCGAAACCTATGTGATCAATATTTGCAAACCAGTACACATAGTAAAAAGTAAGTAATATAATTAATCGCCCATCCCAGGGGCGAAAATAAGGGGGGCAAGAGGGGGCGGCCGCACCCCAAATATTTTTCGCAGAATGTTAAAAACTGGTAAATTTAATTTAAGTATAACACAAATCAATGATGATTTTCAAAAGGAACAAAAATTGATAAAGTTCATCCTTAAACATATTCTCAAGATTATTTCTAATAAGAGGGGATCTGAAAAAAAAAAAATGCTCTGAAACAAGTACGACGGTACAAGAAAGTTTTTTCAACATTAGCTGTTTGGAAAATAGCACAAGACACTGGGAATTGATGGAAAAAAACTTTTTTTTTTACTCCAAACATTGCAGATTATAACTTGACTAAAAGTAAAAAAACTAATTACTAATCAAGACATTTTCGCGTTGGTCGTAAAAATTTAATTGTTTTGTAACTCCAAGCTTTCTAAATATTAAATCCATTTTAAGAATATTTTTTCTTTTCACCAATATGTATTTTGTTCCATTGTGATGTACTTCATATTTAAGAAACTCGCCCTCTCAAACGAAATACTGAAATGCCGCCCCCGGCCCATCCCTTGAAAATTTTCTGGATCCACCCTTGGTTGATCTACACTAAAGACTTAAACCATTGGATTGTAACTCACAATGACGCTGCTAGAAAAGGTGATGAATGCTCACCTCACCACTCCGACATTTGGAATCATTGGTGAGTCGAATATTTTCGAAGACCACGGGTTTGTCCATCCAGTGCCGGCCGAGGCAGGGGGATTGCGGGTGCACGTGAATGGTGGGAGAGTGAAGCTCCTTGCTGGGTTGCCCCTCCTTCCACCTCCTGTCGCAGAACCGATACTTCATTTCGTCGACACGGATCATGTCAAGCATCAGGAAATAATATGTGTCCGGATTCAATCCGGTCACACGTACTTTTACTTGGGGAAACATGCGCCTGAGAAAAGAAATTAAATTTTTTAAAAAATTAAGGATTTAGAAAATCATGAAGAACAACGTTCATTCTTATCTTGTAAACTATCTATTTTTAATTACAAAGGCCATCTATACTTCAATAACGTAAAATGTATGATAGTTTATAAAAATTACTAGAAGATTTAATTACAATCAACATGTATATAAGGAAGGTGCAAACTTAAAGTAATAAGTTTGGAGATGACAAATCATAAATGATTAAATCAACGTGAAGCACAACATTTCAAAAAATATTGAGAACACGTGTTTTGGTATTGAAGCTTCAAGAAGAAATCCCTCGGGGAAAAAAAGTAATTAAAACTTCTATAGAGAGCGCAGAAATCGCCGAAGAAACTTGTACATATTACGTATATGCCAACTTTTCCACTGTTTCGTGTTTTAATAACGTTGATTTTTAGCGCCTACTTTTTTCTACACGAAGGTCATATTTCATTTGTTGTGCCAAATCAAGCCGTTAAAATAAAGAGAAGTTTAGCTTTTAGAACAATGCAGTAATGACTGGTATTACACTGTGTTACGAGAGCTGTCGTGTGAAAGCGAAAGTAATTCCCCGCTCTCTGCACCTTTCCCCTTATAGTTGTCATAGTTCCGGCGCTATGGACTTCTTCCCCACTTAGCTTTTGCAACAATGTTTAAATACGAACGATTAAAAAAACTAAAAAAGTTTTGTGCGTAAACTACTATTCAATTGAAAAATCAACATAAAAAAAGCACAATTTTTTCTTAGAAATGTGTACTTTAGTTATGTATGCCTAGACAGGGGTGCCCACAGGGGGGGGGGATTATAACGCAAGTTGCTCCGTCATAATTTGGGGGGGGGGGGATTTTTTAAAAACTAATTTATTTAAATTATTTATTAATTTATTTTTTAAATAAAATTATTTACTGATTTTTTAATGTAAGTTATTCATTAATTTATTTTTTAACTTAAGTTATTTCTCTTTTATTATTTATTTATTTATTTTGTGTGTGTGTGTGTGTGTGTGTGTGTGCTTGGAATCTCTGAAAGGAAAAAAAAAAGCGATTCTATTCTTCGCATAATTAGTACTTTAAAAATATTAATAATATACAAAAAAAATAATAGTTTCAATTTAAAAAAATAAATAAAAATATTTTAAAATATAAACAAATATTATTTAAAAAAATAAATAAGTAACATTTAAAAAACAAATAAATAATATTTAAAAAATAAATAAAATAAAAAGGAGGAATAAAAATCACAATAGGGTTCTGAAAAATTTGGGGGGGGGGGATTTGCGCCATTGAGCTTGGGGGGGGGGGAACCCCTGTGCCTAGATTTGTTGCAAAACGTTTAGAAATAACTGAGATTTGAGGATATAAACAAAAGCGTAAACCTAATTCGATAAACATAAAATAAATGAAATGCCTCAACAGCAGTGCATAAAAAAAGAGTGTAGCTGTTTTCTTTCGTACGGTTTCTATAGAGACGATGTAAAATTTCTAAACTTGATACGCCTATTTTAAAGTAACAGAGAGAATAGGACATTGCTGTTCTTAAGTAATTTATTATTATTTCATTTTTCTGTTGCACTTCAAAAATAATTTTTGTTACATACATGTTTGGTACATGCAGGATAAAATATCTTATGTAATAATTAACAGATTACTTTATTTTGATCATTTATTTTGATTTCATCAATCAGTGAATTTAATTTTTCATATTATCCCATTCACTTTTTATTCATGTTTTATAAATATTTTTGTGTATTTATTGTGCGCTTTTTTATTTTTTATTTTTTGGTCTTTTATTTTTCTTTTGAGCATTTAAATTTTTTTTCGAGGTACTTGTAAAGTAAAAGACAAAACTGGGGAAAGTCATCACTTTACCAGTGACTGGTGGCAACAATTTTATTAATAGCCACTTTTTTTGAAAGTACTGCATGGCCATTGGCCATAAACGAAATTTGGGAGGGGGGGGGGCTCAGATATTTTCCTCATGGTTTAGTTAAAAGATTTATTTTTTAGTTTCTGCGATTTACTAAATATATGAAAGCATTTCACTCGCTAAGATTTAAATGTTTGTAATTCACTCTGCCTTAACTGTTGGTGCGCTTTTTCATTAAAAGAGAGCCAAAACTCGGACGACCTGATTTTTTCTGCGTACAACTACAGCGAGTGTGTATTATTACTGAAAATTAAAATTAGTGACCAAAAGTAATAAAAAAAAATGCCTGATGGCTAGAAAGGTGAACAGAAAAGAAAATTCGCGTTTTTATTTTGATGTTAAAACATTTATTTGAGTAAAAAACTTTGAGGTCACAGATATTAGATTTTCCGTATTTTACTTTAAAAATTCTTGTGCATATTTTGATGATTATATTGCACACACAACCCGGGGCTCTATTAATGGCGTATCATACCTCCCACTCTTGGCAACCACCATTTCTATTCCTTCTTCGCTGAATTTCTCCCACAAGTCCTCGTTCTCCAGAACCATCTTGACGGCATCGGCTCTGCCGGGTGACCACGCGCCCCGGCATTCGGAAGGATTCGGAGGAGGCGGGTAGACTGGGGGAAATTGCACTTGCAATCCCGAATATGGATCTAGAATCAAAGAAAAACATGCACTATAGTTTTCTTACCAGGGACCCCTCGCATAACATAGTAATGAATTATTAAATCATAGTTTAAAAAACTAAAGCATACGCTTTTGGAGTTCATCAAGCTATAAAGCTTTCAACCCAAGATATATTTTAAGTTTACATGCACTTATAAAATACATCCACATGTAATATTTATAACACATGTAGCATTAATAATTGTAATAAACAAATTACTTTTATATTTGCAAAGAACGTGAATTTTATCTTTCATTCAGACTTCCAAACAAACAACTGAAACGCTTATAATTCATTTCAACACGTAATAATATAGTTTAACCTTTAGTATTAACAATAGTATTAAATATATAACTTTTATGTTTGTAAAGAACATGAATTTTATCTTTTATTTTGAGTTTCATACATACAAACAAACAAACCCAAATGTGAAACTAATAAAAGCGTATTAAAAACGACAAATAGGTCGCAATCAAAAGATAAAAGATCATATGGAGACATTTTTAGACGTAGAAATACTCCCCCTTCCTGATTTTAAGATTTACTTTGCCTGTCGAGAATTTAAAAAAAAGTGGGAAATTTGAAGACTTGTCGAGGCATTGAAATGTACCCCGTGGCTTCTGGATGTTCATCATCCACTCATGTGGAAGAACATTCATCTGCGAAGCGTATAAAAGATATCTTCTATTATTCAAGGAAACCGCACAATGCTATCAAGCAGTCATTCAAAAACTATAGTTTGAATACCATATTCAAAAATTATATTTTATACCATATTCTTGTCGTCTTGGTAATCTGAAAAAGGAACCGGAACATCAGAACGGGCAAGTGAGGACAAATAGCAATTCGTCATTGCTCAAAAAATTACCAATCATCACTGTTTAAAAAAACCTGAATTTTCAGGAAGATTTTTACTGATTTTAACAGTAAATTTCCGTTTTCGTTTCAAAACAGAACTTTTCCTTGAAAAAACGGAACTATTCCGTGAATTACCAAGTTGGAGAAACAAAAAACGGATTTTACCCGGTTTTGTGGTTGAAATATATCGAACAAGGAAGTAAGAGACAGTCTGAAGAGACTTGGCGCGTGCGCAGAAACGACGGCAGCATTTTTTTTTCGGCAGCATAAATGATTCATAACTGAATCAAAGTGCGCAGCAAAAGTAACGCAAAGTCATCGAGAATTAATATGCATGTTTACGCTTCTATGAAAGCGACCTGTGTTATTCGCATTAGCATAGAGAAGAGGACATCTGTGTCTCGTCGTTTGGATAGACAAAAAACATCACATGCGAATGATATTTCATCGTATTCCTCCAGACGTTATTATGTGTGCCATTTTGTTTCAATTTGAAAATGCTTCGTCGAAGAGCGTTGACTATTGTTATAGCATTCGAAGAAGAATTATTCCAGGATTCTGCGTAGTTAATCAAATTGACTGGAAAAACAATTTGGATCTTTTCATGTGATTATTCGGTATCCAGCATTTACTAGCTCAACATTTTTAAGAAGACTTCGTTTATCGCAATGGATAGAATCAAAATGGGCAACAAAAGGGCGTGTTAGTATATTTTAAAATCTACTCGCTCTATTGTTGCCTTTTTTGAGCAACATTTATTTTAAACTAGCTGCCAGGGCAGCTAGATTAGCTTCCTGCGGCATGTTGATGCATAACGTCTCCCCTCTCTAACTTTTACCTCATTCTGAAGTTATATTATTTGATATAATTTAATGTTCATTCGATTTCAAGACATACCACGCACGTGGCCCGGCGTTGCACGGGCACTTCGTGCCCTGAAAGTAGTGAGAAAAAAATTTAAAGAAACTACTCCCCGCCAAGGCGGCTCGCTTGCAGACGCTTCACGCCTTTACTTTTTTCCTATATAAAAAAAATCATTCGAATTATTGAGATGCTTCACGCCTTCAAGATGGTGAGGAAAGTTTCAGTAAGTTCAGCTCGCTCAAAGGAAAAAAGCAGACATAGACACTCAGTTTTTAATATAAGTAGATGGCTCTTCAACAAATAAATGTTTCAAAATATTACCAGTAGCTAGCGATAAAAATTCTACGTAAGTGGCCCGCTTATGAGTTTCGTGTTTGATTTAGTTAAGCCTTCATTCAAAATTCTCATTATCATTGTTATCACTGTTTCATAGCAACGACGGTTTGCAAGAATGGATTTCATATTTAATCATTTATTAGGCTTAATCGCTTTAAACTTGACTACTTATTAATTGATATCTTCGCTAATTAAAATCGTATAATTATATCAATTGAAACTAAAGAAGCTTGAAAAATTACCTATCTATCGGTATCTGGTTCGACTTTCAGTTCGTTGGCGTTCAGGAGAAAGAAGCGTGACATAGAAAGATAGAAAGAAAGATAGTTAGAAAGAAAGATAGTTAGAAAGATACTCAGTTTTTAATATAAGTAAATTGGAGGTAAGAATTTTTATTTTTGTTACTGCTATTTTTATTTTAATCTGAGTCCAGACTTAACAGTTAGTTATTTCATGATGTAAACCAATTGTGCATTTTAGGAGTTGCATGTATAAACTTACTGGTGCTGAGGGTTAGTAAAATTTAGTGAAATGATTTTTGTAATTTTATATCAAGATTTAAAAGCTTAGTTTCAAAACTTAGCTTTTTTACTTTATGACTTTACTTCGTTTATGTGACGAAATTAATGTTGTCAAAACTACGAAAATGATTGTCAATTTGACGATATTAGGATAAAGAAATATTTCGCTACATTTGACGAAATTCATCCCCAAAAAATGACGAAATGTTCGCTCGGGGTATATTCTTGGAAGTGATTTCATCAAAAACAAAGAAAATTCGTTAATTTTGAGAGTGCATTTCTGAAAGTGTTGATCACTATGAACACCATAACGTAAATATATATGAAAATAGAGGAAATCAGTAACAATACAGGTTTTTTTTTTTTAAGGAACCACGAATGTTTCAAATTCAGAAAGGAAAAAAAGAACTTTCGGAAGAACTTAATTTTTATTCAAACATAAGAGAAAATATTTTTAAAAGAATGCACCTTGTTAATACTTTTTAATTTTTGGAAGTTATGCTCTCAGAAATACTATGCATTGATCATTCCATCTTCAAAATATTTGAGTATTTTATGCGAGATTGATGTAATCTTTTCAAAAAAATCATGTTATTTTAATGAACTAAAATTTTTAATGAAAAAAAAAAAGCCAATTCTTGTATTGCTTTAGTATTTTTTTTTTTTAAGGCAAGATGTTTAAAAGTTTGAAGTATATGAGCGGATATTTTCAAACTTTTTCTAAGAAACAAAATTCGTAAGAGTTTTAAGTTTACATTTTTACTCATCATTTTGTCTTATATATATATAATTTTCCGGTGAGCTAGTTTACGCTCCTTTTTTAATTGCTCTATTTTTCTGTTTCTCATTTTCCCATATTTTAATCACCCATATTTTTACGTTATAGGCTTATACCTATACGCTTATCTATATATATAAAAATGAATGTTGGTGTGTGTGTGTGTGTGTGTGTTCCCTAAGATCTCAGAAACTACCAGGGAGATTTGGCAGAAATTTTCACCGTTTGTTCTTTTTGGTACTGGGAAGGTTTAGAGACCAGTTTCAACAAAATCCGATGGGTAGTTATTTTTTTATTTCAATTTTAGACCTGATTCTGTCTTTGTAATTTCAATTTAAAGCTCCATTTTCGAAGGCTTTCATCAATCCAATCGAGTATTTAGTGTATCAACTCAACTCTCTGGCAGATAGTTGGAATTGCTTGCTACCGTAAATTTGGCGATCTTTTAAATCGCGCCAAGAGCCCTCAATAATGGAAGTTTTCCCAATAACTATCTCAAGTATAAAGGATAAAAAAGGTATTTTATTAACAGATTAATCTTTTTTAAAAACAAATGAGATTCAGTTTCATATTTCGGAAATCCTTTAGATTTGTAGAGGCTTAGATGTCATGCATTATTTTCCAGAAGAGCACTATTTTGTTCTTTATACCTATTGCTGTTTTCATTCAAAGTATGTTACTATATTTTCTCGCCAAACATCCATTCAATAGTTCGTTTTCATGTCCATACTATTTGCTATGATATACTGCAATGTTGAAATTATTTTAATGCCTTACGGAATGGTGTACATTTAGCGCCAAATATAATATTCAAATTGATTTCAGATTGCCAAAAAGTAATTGATCAGTGCATTTTTGCAGCGTAATTGTTCAAATGTAATTTTTTCTTTATTATTGTTCACAGTTTTTTTTTTTTTTTTTTATTATTATTATTTAACGGAGCAGTTGACAGTCTACTTTTTTGAATTGATCAGTGAATTTTTACAACGTAACTGTACATCTGTATTTTTTTTTCTGAACTTAAGGGAGCAATTGATGATCTACTTTTTTGGATTGATCAGCGCAATTTTTACAACGTAATTGTACATATGTACATTTTTCTTTATTGTTGTTCAGCGTGCTTTTTTTTTTTTTTTTGAATTTAAAGGAACAATTGATGGTCTACTTTTGTAAATATGTATATTTCTCTTTATTACTGTTCACCGTGTTTTTTTTTTTTTTTTCTTTGAAGGAGCAATTGATGGTCTACTTTTTTTGGAATGTCCAGTGGATTTTTAGAACGTAGTTGTAAATGTATAAATTTCTCATTGTTATTGTTCACCGTGCTTTTTTTTTCTTTTTTGAATTTAGAAGACCGATTGATGTTTACCTTTTGGATTGTCCAGTGCATTTTTGCAACGTAATTGTAAATGTGTACATTTCTCTTTATTTTTGTTCACCGTGATTTTTTTATAATTTTAAAGTAGCTATTTGTGGTCCAGTCACATTCTATTGTAAATATGTCAATTTTATTTTATTACTATTCACTGCTCTCTCTCTCTCCTTTTAAATTAATTTAAAAGGGCTATTCATGGTCCAGTCACATTATACATTTTATGTGTCTCTACATTTTATTTTCAAAACGAAGATCTCTTTTCACGATTTGTGAAGAGCTTCTTCGTCTTGATGTGTAACTAAAATTCCTATCTAAAATCAAATTATGTGTAAAGTTTTTCATTGTTCAGTATTTTTTAATTTTTATAAAAATAATTGGTGGCCTATTTGTAGATTGTTCAGTGCGTAATTTCAACTTTGGTTGATTTAGAATTTTTAAAATCTTTCATGTCTATTTTCAACAACGCTTTATAGATTTTTGCATCCAAAACACCATGTGGAGACGAAACATACATCTAGGCAGAACAACGTCTGCCGGGTTCTGCTAGTATATATATAAGAATTGCTCGTTTAAAGATATTAGATTAGCAGTCAGCGTTTTGATAAAGCATGTGGTCCATTTAAAATTTTCCGCTTCATGTCTTAAATTCCCGTTCTTCATTGTGTGACGCTCTGGAAATCCAATGCAGAACAGGTCTCCATTTAATTTCAAGGAAAATGTTTCTTATACTTCAATACTTGAAAAATTGCAATGAAAATGATAGTTAAACAATATTCAAAGTGTCACGGGTCTCAACGGCTCTTTCAGCCTCACACGAAGTACTTAGAGATTGCTTCTCTCATTGCAATTAAAGACCACACACTAAATTTCCATTTTTACACACTTGATTACAAAATTCCTAATAATCGCGCCAAGAGCCCTCAATAATGGAAGTTTTCCCAATAACTATCTCAAGTATAAAGGATAAAAAAAGTATTTTATTAACAGATTAATCTTTTTTAAAAACAAATGAGATTCAGTTTCATATTTCGGAAATCCTTTAGATTTGTAGAGGCTTAGATGTCATGCATTATTTTCCAGAAGAGCACTATTTTGTTCTTTATACCTATTGCTGTTTTCAATCAGAGTATGTTACTATATTTTCTCGCCAAACATCCAATCAATGGTTCGTTTTCATGTCCAAACTATTTGCTATGATATACCGCAATGTTGGAAATTATTTTAACGCCTTAAGGAATGGTGTATTTTTAGCGCCAAATATAATATTCAAATTGATTTCAGATTGCCAAAAAAGTAATCAGCTTCATAGAGAATACCTCAACATTTGGCGACAATTTCTCTTTCACAAAAGTGAGATTACGTAAGTTTCTTTATTTATGGAAGGGATAGGGGTTCAGAATTACCCCAGGTATCCCAAATTAGCTACCAAATTGGCGACTTTTTAAATAGCGTCAAGAACCTTCAATAATTGAAATTTTCCAAGGCACGTTGCTACGCAACTATTTTTGTTTTCGGGAGTAGAAAAAATTATGTGTGTATGATAAATACCTGATTAAATATGTTTCCTTCTCAGACAAACATATTATTGCATGACAGTACTCAAATGCTACCATATTTTTTAAGGTGTTTGCTATTTCAAGTCCGTAATATTTGTCATTAACCGCAATGTTAAAAATTATTAACGACGTACGGAATGGTGGGTAAGTCCCCTATATAGAACATAGTTTTATAGTATTAAAGGAAAATGAACTTTTTTATTGAATAGACTTTCTGAAAATTGAATAACTTTATGAGAAGATAACTTTGCTTCATTTAGATTTTTTAAAATCTTTCATCATGCCTATTTTCAACAACGCTTTATAGATTTTTACATCCAAAACACCACGTGAAGACGAAATATACATCTAAGCAGAACAACGTCTGCCGGGTTCTGCTAGTACTTATATATGCAAGATGGAAAATTATTGAAATTTTGCAAATTAACAAGCGCTTTTATAGCAGCTTAATATCAATAGCAAATTATCTATGGAAGTTCAATAAATTAGTCCTTTAAGTGGCGCAAAATGTGTAGATTGGAAAAAACAACAAATGAACAAATTGAAATTTTAAGAAACTTTAGAGAAACATTTGAAAATTTACGAAACAATCTCTATCTCTTCTCTATCTTCTCTTCTCTACTAATAATAAAGCTGAAGGTGGTTCTGTCTGTCCTTGTTTCTGTCTGTCTGTTACGCGCGTAGCGCCAAAACCGTTCGGTCGATTTTCATGCCACTTGGCACAAAATTAGTTTATAGCATGTAGTTTTGCACCTCGAAGCGATTTTAAGAAAATTCCATTTCGTTCTTTTTCTATTCGAATTCTTAGCGGAAATTCGATAAAATAGGGAAGAAATATTTCACACACATTTTCAAGTCTTATGTCATTCGAGAGCTTGAAATTTTCTGCACAAAATGAAGTTCTTTCGAAGTTTCTACGATCATCAGGAGAACTGTAACAACTGTTTTTAGAATCCCGAAATTCAAGGCTTACCTTCAGTAAAGCAAGCCAAACGATTCTAAAATGATTGAGCTCTGGAATAAAATTTGTTTGAAAAGAGAGATAAAATGAATTATTTTATCAACGGAAATCAACTTTTTATGTTGTTACTATGGTTACGTGTTCATTCTTATTTTTGTTTCGTTCTTTTTCCAGGGTTGCCAGACGTAGTATTTTTGATTCTACGGTAGTATTTTTTCGGCCCAAATAAGGAGCATAGTATTTTTCTGGCAACCCTGTTTCCAATATACTAATGACTTAATTAAAAGACTTGGCGGATTTTTTTTTTTTTTTTTTTTTTTTTTTTTTTTTTTTTTTTTTTTTTTTTTTTCATTTTCATAGATTTCGCATTTCCACAACATTGATTTTGGCAACGTTTGGAAACAGTAGTATTTTGTAATATTTTTTTTAGAGGAGGCGCAGTATTTTTTTGTTCCAATTCTCTGGCAACCCTGTCTTTTTTCCGGTGAAGATGCTTTGGGACCCTGCTTGGCGCGTTTTCAAAAAGTCAACTACGCAAAATAGCTAGGGTTACCACGCTTGGCTCGCCTATCGTTCATTTAGCGCGAAAAGGGTACCTAAAGCACAGATTAACGAAATATCGTATCAATTGCCATATTGCATCGTTTTTTTAAGTGTTTCATTTCGGAAAATGTATTGTTTTGTTTTTTAAGCTAGGAAAGAAAACTTTCTTCTTCTTTTAAACTTTGGTAAGATTTCTGTTGGTTTCTGTTATCAACAAAATTGTTCTTATTTTCTCTTTTGGCTTATTTTTCTCCATCTCCCTTGGGGTTGCATTCGAATGTTCCAAGAGGGTGTTTTACCCCATTTATCGGGTAAATCAGTGTTTTCAATGCAAGGTGATATGAATTGGTTAACAAAAGTGATATGAATTGGCGCGACCACTTGGCGATATATCGCCAAGCTTTTGATCGCTAAGTATTTGACGCCAAATTGGCGAAAAAAAATTTTTTTTTTTTTTTGATTTGGGTTCAATTTGGCGCTGTTGGCGATATTTTGCGAAAAATCCACTGAATGATGTTAAAATCGACGATATTTAGGAGATTAATCATTGTAAAACATTTTTTTGCATTATTTCGTAGCAAACTAGGGATACAAATGTTTGAATTGTTATCCTGCTCACTCCGAGCACTATTTTAGCACTTAAGACATCTACTAAGAAATTTACACGTAAAATTAAGTAGTGTGGGGTCCATATCAGATCTTTATATCACTTTAAAGGAATTATAGTTGAATAAAACTAAAATAGAGCATTTTTTCTGCTATATCAATTATTTTACAAATGCACTTTTAATTTTATACCACGGGCAAAGCCGTGCGGGTACCGCTAGTATAAACATATAAAAAGAACAAACGAAAAAGACAAGGCAGCACATTACCCATGTTTGTTCTTTTTATATGTTTATATTGTTTCGCAAATTTTCAAATGTTTCTTAAAATTTCAATTTGTGCATTTGTTGTTCTACACAATCTACGCATTTTGCGACGCTTAAAGGACTAATTTATTGAACTTCCATAGATAATTTGCTATTGATATTAAGCTGCTATAAAAGCGCTTGTTAATTTGCAAAATTTAAATAATTTTCCATCTTGCATGTATACAGGGTGTTCCGTAACAAATTGTACAAACGTTGAGGGGAGTTAGAGGGGATGATTACAAGCAAGAATCACCTAGTAACATAGGTTCGGAGACGCGTAGTTGACGAGCTACATATTCACAAAGTTGTCAAATTGTGTCAAAATGGCTCGTTTTTATTATCATTTCGATGCATTTTTTTGAGCAACAGGCTCAGGCAGCAAAATTTTAACAACCGCTTTAACCTTTCGTAAAAATTAATATTGTTCAATGAGACACAAGATTGGGATCATCCTAAATATTTATTGGTCAAAGACATTACACGTTTAATGTAAATAATGTTAGAAAATGTCATAAATTATGTTCAAAGTTTCCACCATTGCTAGCGATACATGCGTTACATCGTCGGACCATAGACTGGCGAACTCTCTCAAATACATCCGGATTTTCTTGGATATCTGCAGCAGCACAGGCGATTCTTGCAACTAGATCCATTTCTGAATCCACAGGAGTTGCGTACACAGCACTTTTCAAAGTACCCAAAAGAAAGAAATCGAGACGGTTTAAATCAGGAGAGCGTGGTGGACAGGGAACTGGTCCACCACGACCAATCCATTGGTGACCAAACACACAATTCAGATGTTCCCGAACATGTGTTCCATAATGGGGAGGTGCCCCATCATGTTGAAACCACATATGGCGTCTGATATGTTGTGCCATAGAGTTAAGTAATGTTGGTAGAACCTCTTGCAGAAAGATGAGATATTGTTGAGATCTCAGTGGAGATGGCAGCAAATAAGGTCCAATTAAGACGTCACTAACCAAACCAGCCCAAACATTTACTAAAAAACGATGTTGAGCAGCCTGTAATCTTACGCCATGGGGATACTCATCAGCCCACAAATGAGCATTGTGGGAGTTGAACATCCCATCTCGCGTAAAGTATGCTTCATCCGTCATTAAAACGCAGGATGAAAAATTTAAATCTTGGCTACATTGATTGAGATACCAGGGTGCAAAACGTTCACGAATAGGATAATCTGCGGGGAGCAGTAACTGTACGCGTTGTAGATGATATGGATGTAAGCGTGCACGATGAACAGACGTCGTAGATCCTTTAATAGCAGTAGCTACGGCTCGTACACTGGTACTCGGATTTCTTCTAACGGTACGCAATACGTGTTCTTCCATTCTTAGACTATGACTATGTAGTGGCCTGCCGTGACCATATCTATGATTTCGTAGAGACCCATATTGACACAAATTGCGATGCAAATTATTGAACACTCCATGGTCTGGTGTTTCTCTCTGCAAATACCTTTTCCGATACAGCCTCTGAGCCGCTCTTCCATTTCCGTTTGCCCAACCATAAATAAGGTGCGTATCTGCAAGCTCCGCATCCGTGAAACGTTCCATACTTCTTTGTGGGCGCTTGCAGCTAAAATGACTACTGAGAGAGAGCACGTGTCCTTCTGTGCTTCTGTGAACAACGCCACCTAGCATCTAATGAAGACATTCCTGACTACGGATTGTTCTGCAATTTTGATTGCTTGTGATGTCCCCTACCTCCCCTTAAACCCTTACTTCCCCTTGTCCCCTACCACCCTGGGGTGTCCCTTAAATAATGGGACAAAGTTTAAGGGTTGTTAGAGGGGACGATAATTTGAAGCAAATCGCATGGGAACAAGGTTGCAAAAGCGATGCTCAAGTACTACAGACACACAAAACCTGTAAGTCACTAATTTAATATCCAACAAACGTTTTGCATAATATTAATTATTTAAGAAAGGTTAAAGCGGTTGTTGAAATTTTGCTGCCTGTTGCCCAAAAAATGCACTTAAATGATAATAACCAACCGTCGTAATAATAAACCATTCTGACACAATTTGACAACTTTGTGAATATGTAGCTCGTCAACTATGCGTTTCCGAACCTATGTTCCTAGGTGATTCTTGCTTGTTATCATCCTCTCTAACTCCCCTCAAAGTTTGTACAATTTGTTACGGAACACCCTGTACATATAAGTCAAAGCGTATAGGTATAAGCCTATAACGTATAAGCGGGGATAATAAGAACCGAAAAAATGAAGAACGGAGAATTACGAAATGAAAAAATGCCTAACGGAAAAATGACGAACGCTCCGTTCGTCATTTTTCCGTAAAATCACGGAAATATAATTACCGAAACGGAAACACTCCGGCAACTCAGCTGCCGTATATTTTTTCGTTATTTTCAGGAAATTTTTTTAACAGTGATGATGTGTCCTTTCTACATTATACATAAGAGAGAGAACATGGCCTGAAACTTTTTTGAAATGGATTTGCAACTTACAGTTATGGGGATCACAAGTGCTGACCGAAGGAGGGCAGGGAAGAGGAGGCTGGCTTGCAGGCGGTATTGGCGAAACGGGAGCCGAGCTTTCGCCTGAACTGGATACCGCTGCTGGATGACTTGCGAATGGTATTGGCGAAACAGGTGCTGAGCTTTCAGTTAGACTGGATTCCGTTTCTGCAACAAGAGACTTAAGCTGTTTTTTTTTTTTTTTGAAAAGAATTAAAAATAAAATAATGAAAGCATTTAGCTTAAGCAGGGGTCAATCTAGTGAGAAATTAGACCAGTTAACAGTTGCGTACACAGGATTTTTTTTCTGAGAGGGGCTAAGTAGCCCTATTAGGAAAATTTTCGAATATGAAGTCCTGGAGAGAAAAAAAAAAGTTATTTTTCATGAATTTAAGAAGGAGTTTGGGGGGCTTCCTCTCTACAAATTTGATTGTTGACAACCTTGATTGATGACAGATTTCCAAAAGTCAAGTCCAAAGAACGCAATTTTGAGCAATTTGGTTCTATCAAGGGAGTTCATCTTCCCCATGAGTGCGCCTTTGTCCGTTATTGGACCCTTCTTAAAATTCAGAACGGACCCTTCACAAAAATCTGAAAATAAATAACGGACTCCGCACAAATAGTCGAGATTTAAAACCGACCGAAAGTATTTTTCACAAAATTACGTATTAGTATTCACAAAATTTCAAACTACTTATCCCAAAACAAGATCCTAGCTAAAAATCCTGAACTGACCACTGACTCAAGGTTGGACACTGTGTCCTCGAGGGCAATAGTTTTGATTTTACTAGTGGGTAGGTAAACGGACATGTTGGATCTTACCATTAGGTTGCAGAGGTGAGTCTGATTTGTCTGGCTGGCAGACATTGCTGCCGTTGGCTGCTGTATTCTCTTCAGAAGTGGGTGCTAGATTATCTGATTCAGCTTTACTAATGTCTGGCATCTGAAATTAAACATGCATAGTTATAAGTTGCCGAGTCGCATCAGGTATGGAACATGCCAGACTGGAATATGTTGCAAATTCTGCCGTAGAAAAGTAAAGGGCAATATCAGTAAATTTTTCATTTCTCTTCTTTTTTGCATTTTTATCATCTACTAGCTAATTACTCGGCCTTTCCCGGGTGCTTATTTATGCAACATATGTCTAAAAATATACGTGTTTTTAAATTTCATGCTAAAATGAAATAAATGAGACTGAACTTAATAATTCATCGTTCATCGTAAGCTAGTTCCATATAAAATCAACAAATTTTCAGAAATTTCCGTGCCGCACAATTTTTGATTTTTATCATACTTGGTAGAAAATATGCACCAATATTCTGTACCTCCAAACTGTTTTATTTTTTTCTCGAAAAAATTTTATTCTCGAGATATAGCCATTTTTTTGTTCCGCCGATGAGTAAAATTCGGCATTTTTGATCTTTTTTCTAACAGCCCTGGTAAATTTACTTAAAATGGTAGAAAGATCAAACATGGCTTATTTTGAAGCTAAAAGAATGAACTTTTATTTGTGCATAAAAAGAAACGGTTTGGGTTAAGACTAAATATAAATTTTCCCGTGTCAATTCGCGGTTCAGAAAGTGCCGTTTTCGTCATTTCAAGCATGAAAAAATATAGGAAGGACTGACAGTGGGGTTCTAATTTTTTTTTCTCTTGCACCCAGTTATAGATACTAGAAGCACAGAAAAAAATTAGATGATACCAGTAGTCTTTCATTATGAAAAAATTGCTTAAACTTGAGAAAAAATGAAAATTGGCCCTTTTCACTCCCCAAAAACGGCCTGTGGAACAGGTAGGAAAAATTTACAAATGCATGGAGTAAAAAGGTGTTACATTGCCCTTTAAAATGAAACAAAAACTGTCTTGTTATTCGAAGGCATTAAAGAGCTATAAGCCTTCTAAATTAGATGATTAATATGAAAAAATACATTAAACTTGAGAAAAAATGAAAAATGGCCCTTTTCACTCCCCCAAAAATAGCCTGTGGAACAATTAGTAAATATTTGCAAATGCATGGAGGAGGAAGGTGCTACATTGCCCTTTAAATCGAAACAAAAACTGTCTTGTTATTCCCAGGCATCAAAGAGATAAGGCCCTCTGAAAATTTAAAATTCATGCAAGATTTTTTAGCTTGTTAAAGCAATTATTTTCAATTTTCCACTGCCAAGATTTTGTAAGACTATAAAAAATGGTGGCACCGAATTTTGAACGAACATGTAACCTTCATGTAAATATGCTTCAGGTTTTTTCAATGAAAAATACTTTATGGGCACTGAAATATTGTCATATTATTTTCTGTTTTCGACAATAAGAAGCAAAACTAATTGTTATTTTGTAATTGTGGAAATGTAAGAGGAAAATGAGCGATGTACCCGGGCCTCTCACTAACATTGTTAGACGTTTAAGCTTCCTATTAATTGCAGATTATTTAAATCATTTAAACGTGTTTAAGCATTGCTCCTCCTCTTATTTTCTCTTTTTTAAAGATTATTTTGAACAAATTGTCATATTATTATTTTACATCGTGAAAAAAAAAAATCAACAAAACACCAGCTTTTTTTTTCTTCGAAATGCGACAAATTAGATTTTTGTTTAAAAACGTATTGCACATTTAAAAAAAATTGTTTTTTGTATTAACACTTACATTGAAACATTACTGCTCATTTCAGCAGTAAATTTTTACCTTGGAGAAAAAGGGATCAGTTTCTACTTTCTTTTCTCATGGGATGAAATGAAAGTTTTTATTTTATTATTAAAAGTTTTATTAGAAATGAATAAATAAACAAGTTGAAATATTAATGGAGGAATGCGAATGAATGAATTAATCAATGAGCACATCTGGGATTTAAAAAAAAGGGGTATGTAATAGCTGAAAAACAAAAACAATTTTCCAGAAAGTGCAAAATATTACAATATGTGTATGAAATTTTGAAAATGAGTTGTATATATTCCCTTTGATTTTTAAGTCTATTCATATTTGAATTGCAATCGTCCAATCGACTATAGGTTTAAGAATATAATTAGTATATTGCTAGGTGGATGGCGCAGAAGAGTTAAAATGTTTTGACATTCTAATTTGCCGCGTTATTTAAATCTTACCCCCACGTTCCCCAACATCTGAAGGACGTTTAAATGGACATTTTGTAGAATATGCATGAGAAAATACGTGCATATAAGGTAAGAAAAACCTTATCTTTGATGAAACAAAAATAATCATAAAATAATACTTCATAAAAACCAAAATGTACAAAAAGTTTCATTTTGGTACTCTCGGACCTTCAAAAATATTTTTATCATGCAACTATTTTTTTTAAATTATAAATGATCTATCAATTTTCCGATGAAGACTTGAGTGCTTTTGGCTTGAGATTTTTTTTCGTAATATGTTTATTGTTATTGCATGATATTCATTTTTGTGAAGAAAAAAAACGTTCAATAGAAAAAATTAAATCGAAATACTGCGTTTTTAAAGTTTCACCATATTTCTTGATTTTTTTCCTTTCTCATCACAGTGTCGATGTTCGATTGTGCACCCCCCAAAATCAATTCCTGGATACGCCACTGATATTAGGGGATAATAGAGGATTCAAGTCAATAGATCTCTGATGATGTCAAGAGGACATAAATAGGGGGGCAGAACCCGGCGAATTCTCTTTCCACAATTTTTCGCTATGGAAGGTTAGAAGCAAAAAAAAAAAAACGTAATTTTAGATGACTTTGATGATATTAAGAGAAGGGAGAACTTAGGTTAAACTCCATAAGTGTTTCAGAATTAAAGACTGAAATTTTTGTATTCAACAGATGTAAACCACGGTATGCAGTTAAGGGTAAATAATAAAAATACAAAAAAATATTTAAAAAATCGTCCTTCCCTTGAGAAATTTTTGGATCCGCCGTTGAGAATTTCAAAGTCAGTGTTTCTGAACTTTCCTATTAAAAAAAATAATAATAATAATAAGCGTTTTTTTCTGTAGCTGAACAGCAGTATGTTGAAACATAACATTAGGAACAATAGTAAAATAAATCGAAAAATAAATGTTTAAAGCACGAATTTGACAAAATGCATGCACTTGTTAGGGAACGCCTACTGTAATGAAGAGAACTTTTCAAATTTTAATTTATTTTCTCCTGCTTTTTATCAAAACGCTTTGCCTCTCGACCCCAAAAATAATTTTAATTATTAAAGAAAATTAATGATGTATTTTTGTCATTTTAAATCAACATTGATATCAGAAATTTGAATTATTTTCATCTTAGCTACATTTTATGAGGTACCCTTAAGTCTCAGCTCACCCCCCCCCCCCCCCCCCCCCATGCTCTGTCTGCGTACGCCACTGCACCAAATCATCATAATACTTAACAATTCTTTTCATCAAGTAATTCAACTTTGGTTATGCACCGTGCACAAAAGTTTTATTGAAATAAATAAATAGCTTAATAACGTTAAGATAAGATATCGGTAATTTTGCGAATTCTATACAAACAGAAGAACAGAACCAAAAATTGTCTAATGTTTGGTCAGAATATTTCGTGCGGCTTTGCATAGTAGTAAATATGAACAAAGGTCAAAATCTTTAATATTATTATAACTTTTTTTTTTCCTCTTTCTTTCTAATGTCCCAATTCAAAATACATTAAAATTTGCATAAATTGGATTTTCGAGATATTTGCTTTTCCAGGCAGTCATTTCCCGACCATTCCTGTTTATTGAGATTTTAATGTATACCTGACGAAAAAATAATAACAATAATTGTAGAAAATGGGGATTTTTTTGGGGGGGGGGAGTCACAGTTTTTAATTGAAAGCAGGAACTAGATATGTGCAATTGATGAAAGACTAAGTCAAATGAGTTGTTAAACAAAAGCAAAATTTGAGGGGAAAAGATCCGGAACATAGAGTAGGAAATGTTTTCCTTTTTAAAGAAATTCCTCTTTAACAGTTTTCCCACTAGAACATAATTAAAGGGCTTTTAGAATGAAGGGGCTATGTTACATTTTAAAATATGAACACTCTGGACAAAAGTAAGCAAATAAAACTTGGTACATCAAAAAGTAGACGTCATTAGACCAATTTCACAAGCATGCTAACGACAAAATCAGAAAACAAAAAAGCTGCAACAACTGCAATAATAAAACTTTTAACTTTAATTACTAGCAATTTCTATTTTGTCACATAACCCCTTCATCTCCTAAGCCCTTCAATTTAGCTTGACACAATTTCAAAATATAACGAAATCTTAAACATAACAGGTAAAAAGACTCGGAAAAACACAAAACAGTTTTAAAAAACACACACACACACACATACATGCACAAGTCATCAGAGGCAAATAACTATGAATTGAAGACAATCTTTTCGGGAATAGATTTGCATAAAAAAAAACTTTAAAATCTTGTCTTGTGTTGAAAAGTTTCGCTCAAGTTAACTAAATCAGAAATGAAAAATTTGTACATCAAAAGAATAAAGGCTAAATAATAATAACACCTTATAAGTACTTACTTCGGAAGACTCTTGTAGGGAAATATTATCTTCCATGAGGGAAACACACACCAAGCAAAAAACTTTCCAACTTGCAAAACGCGCACTCTACTCTGTCCTGAAATAACGACTGGCGAGTACTCATGTGGACAACTCGTGCCAAAGGCCAGAACCACGTGGTTTCAAGAGCTTCGAAATGGGGGGTCGTGCACTGAAGATGGTCCCTGAGGGGGAGGGATTAAGATGTCATTTTGCTGCTCTGCTGAGTGCGACGCCTACAGGTGCCTGCTTTGTGGATAGGTGCCTTCGGGTCTGCTCCAGCCGTTTGATCGTGTCTGTGGTGTCTCGCTGGGCTTCCACTGGGAAGGAAATGCATCAACTCCTTTCGCTTTGAAGCTGCGACACTCGACGAAAGGATGTCCAAATGCGAGCCTGATGCCTGATTTATTTAGCAGCGCAGACAGCTATCCTCCGTTCCTACTCGACACAAAGCGTGATTTCGACTATTGTAACAAATAATATTAAAAAATAACACATACCTTGTAACCTTGTGTACTTACAAATCTACCTTTTCTTTATTTATGTTGGTTTCTATGAAATTTCTTACAAAAATAGGGGATGTAAAATCAAGGAAGAAGAGTATTGAATAATAAATAGTTCCAGTGACTTATCCACAGAGGAGGTATAAAAGGACTTAAGGTCGCCCCAAGATTCATTCTCAAACTTGAAAATTTTCAGGATTTTTTTTTTTAAAAAACACTTAAATAACGGATTATGTCCTAAAATCATCAAAGGATGCATGGAAATATGCACTAAAACTGCCTAAAATTCAAAAGATATGTAATGCTAATATTTTTTTACTTAAATAGAGAGAAGTTGCTACACTGAAATGGGAGATTCTCTGTAAACTCGTAATTGGCTGTCCGGACGGAGTATTAAAAAAAAAAGTGCAATAAAGTAATTATCGCTCTTAATACAAATAAAGCATTAATACTTTATAGCCCAATTGCATTTGAAGCGATAACAATTTTATTTTTTTGCTAAAAATTATCTAAACACCAAAAACACAGTCCCCTGGCTGTCCCAATCCAATAGTTTAATACTTCAAGGCAATATTTCAAAAAACCTATTAAAACTACACAAATTTGGCAATTAATATCTAAATATAGAATAATGTAAGTATATCTTTTTTATAAAATAAGGTCTAATTACGTATTTCTAAAACTCGAAATTGTCATGTAAATTCTGTCCGGAGTTTTTTTAAACAGTCCCCTGCCACGAATTCAAAGCTCCAATAGAAAAAATCTGTTACTCTTGCAAATGTTTTTTGGCATAAAGTTTAAAGTAATCAGTGTGAATTTAAGAAAAAGACAAACTTCAATTAACCCTCTTTCAAATCAAAGTAATAAATTCATTTTCTGAGAAATAGTATTATAATTATACGAACATTTCAAAAAACCATGCTCGGCAGACTCCATGTGAAAAATGACGAGTTTACAGAGAATCGCCCAAATATAAAAACACTGGCATATCTTTCACTTTGTTAGTATGGGTGCCCAAAAATATAACAACATTTCTTCTTCAGTCATTTTTAATAAGTTATTAAAACTATCAACTTTTAATACTCTAATCTGCAATGAAATTGCTTTCATTGGGAAAATATCTGACTCCCCCCCTCCTAAAATTTTGCATATGGGCGCATAATGCACATGTTTGTTAATAAGGCCATAAATAAATATTATAGACTATAGAGAGTATTCACACGGAAAATGAAATGCACAATAGTTGTTTTCGTTACAATAAATCACTTGTTTTTTATGAATTACTAGTCAGCAGAGTTGTGTGTTGAAAAAGTTGAAGTTGTGTGTTGTTTTAAAACAAAACAAATGTTTTATTAGCTTGGATTTGGTAATCTCATAATTTATTTTATCTAAAAACCTTATCGCTCATTTTTATTTCCAAGAAATGCTTTTTCATAATGAAATTTGATTTTTTAGCCTAATATATATATTTTAATATAATTATCTTAATTCTATGTTAAAAATGCAAGGAAATGATATCATATTTAGAGATGTTAACGAAGACTGAAAGCATAAACTCAAATATGTAGCTCATGTTAACATCAGATCTGTAACATTCATCAGATCTGTAACGGCTTAAAAGTGAGTAATCTATGGAGGGGGTAAATAACTTCCTTGACCTCCCCCCTTTTATTTTCTTGCATTTAGACCCAATTTAGACTTAAAATCCAATATTAGTTTTTTTCTGCAAAAAAATTTTTTTTTCAGAAAACTCCAACTTCAAATTGGCACTTTTCTAAATATTGGTTCATCATTTCAAAAGTTGAAAATGTCCTTCTACTCTGCTGGCTTTTTCGCAATTAAGTTATATTTCCATTTGTGGTCAACACTTTTCAGAAATCTAACTTACAATGGCATACTTATACTGTTAAAACGTATTTATGTTGGAAAATCTATTGCACTAAATACGGCTCATCTACAGTATTTTTAATGATTTTTTAAAAATTTATTTTTGAACGCCAATGCCTTTACATGTGTAAAATGCTTGTTTACATGCATGTTTAATTCAGCTCATTCAACTATTATTTTTATAATTTGTTTCTTCATAATATTTGAAGGGGTGCCATCATTGGGGGAGGGGTAGCACCCTGTTTAATTCAGCTTCAAAGAGTCCTCACTAATAATGGCATTTCCAGTGCCGGATTTGGATTTGCCGGGCAAATGTTGAAACTGCCGTTCTTAATCATTTTCCTTCAAAAGTTTTTGAAACGAAATTCAAAGTAAATCCCCCGACCCGCCGCTCCCCTTTCCGAAAATTGCCGTGGGTCTGGGTAACTCGTTCCCTAGGTCCGGCACTGAGCATTTCGTATGTGTTGCTGTTGCGTGCATTTTAACGTATTCTGTTCATTATTCACATACAGATACAGTTATTAATAAAAACCATAACGCAGTTGTGCTTTCTGCTAAATGCCTGTTCATTAGCGTAAAAAGGAAAGAAAAATAGAAGATTTGGGGATTCACCAATTTTCCCACAGCCATTGAAAGTCTAATCCGGCTATCTTCTCTAAACCTACCAATTTCCAAAAGAATACAGAGTAGCTATTGTGTTAGACAGAGTCAATCAACGCTAGTTTTTAAGAAGATGAGCCTCAACTTCAAATATAATACCACCTGACATTCTGTTCTGCTGTCCCTCCACCATAATTTGACTCATCAAACCAAACACACCTTTCCCAATTCCCCCTTCTCATCAGGTCGCGAAATCCAGGAAATCGACAAGGATCCTTCAAAAGCTGGGGACAACGGGTCTCCGCGAAGGCCTTTGAACCCCACCGTCGGTCTTTCTGATGTCTCCTAGCAGGGGGAGAGGGGCTAACGGGTCGTCGGCAAGGTCGTTACCACTCTGGGGGTGTCATCCACAACACTTGTGACAAGATTAGTAACTGAATCGGCGCTCCGAGCTATAATCTTGACGTCTTGTTTGTTTGGGGAAAAGATTTTCACTGCTGAACCTGAACCTGCTCTGCGCTGTACCTGTGCCTTCAGTGGTGGATTTACAAGCTAATAGATTGGGGGGAGAGGGGCGTCACAATGCATTTCGGAGGGCTCTTCAGGAGATGTGCAGAACTACGTAAACTATTTTATCTATTTTATTACATATTTTATCTTTTTTTTTATCTATTCTATTTAATCAATTTTATTTCATCTATTTATCTACTTAAACTATTTTTCATATGCTTTTGTATCCGTTTGGAGCCCCTGTGTCAATAGGACCCCTTGTAACTGCCACATTTGCCATATAATAAATCCTCCACGGGCCCCTGGGTTATTCTCCAAACACCTGACATTTTCAACATCACAAATTTTACGAAAATAAAAATACTTGAAAAAATCTATAAAAAAAATTACACTTACTCTTATGTCACTGTTAAACTTAACAGTAACATAAGAGTACTGTTAAACTAAATTACTGTTAGGAACTTATCAAGAGCATAACCTTCTGTTCTACAACTAATATTTAAATTAGCTCATGAAGTTTCAGAAATAAACTTCACATCCGGACCTTGTGCCATCGCTGTCCAAAAATGTGGACCTTTCGTCTGTCGGAATTTATGCTCCTGGGATCTTATGGCCATTGGACCTTCTGTCTCGCGGATCTTCTATCCCTCGGACGTTTTGGACGTGGATCTTCTGCTCGTGGATCTTTTTGTTTTGGACCTTCCATCCGACATTCACCCAACACACAAACTCACGAAACATGAAGATAATTTATGCATTAGGGTGTCATTTAGGGATTTTATTTATCAGTTGAAGAACGCGAAAGATCCTAAATAGACCCCAATCATTTTTATGCAATTAGTTTCATGTTGGATTGCTTTCATTGATTTTATTTTGATTTTTTAGGCAGATCCGACGGCATAAAATCCACGTATAACAAGATGGATACTTTTCCTGGAGAACAGACGCAACAAATATGTACATTTGAAAAAAAAAGAACAAAAAGCAAAAATGGATGTGATTGTGGCTAATTTAATTAATTAGATTCATAATATTTTTTTAATATCTCCCGTTAAAAACGAACTTAGAATTTAGTACGTCTCAGAAAATAGGTATGGAACTGGAACATAGAATAGAGTATCCAGCTTTTGGTGTTTGGAAGAGACCAATATATTAAAATATCACTATAGAAATTGGGAGAGAGAGTCATAAGTATAATATTCGGATTATACAAATGCACCGCCCCCATCCGGGAACATTTTTGGTATTTTTTCGGCAGGTATTTCGATAGTTTTAAGGAGGCACTGCAAGTGTGTCAGAAGTCCTTGAGGGTTGGTTGCGTCAGTGTTTTTTTTTTGGGGGGGGGGGGGCATTTATTTTATTTGGGGAGGAATCTCGTTGTTTGGAGGGGGCGCTAAGTGGCATTTGAATAACGTGTGGCATCCCCTAAATTAAGGATGAGCACCCTATATTTTTTTTAATATTTTTTTTCCAATTTTCAATATTCATTAAATGGGGAGAAATATATTATGCTTCAATAAAAACATTGCTTAAATTGGAATAAATGTATTTCTCGAACATACCTAACATATATGTTTCAACAAAAACTGATTTTCGACGGTTTCTAAAATTAGTTTTTGTTGAAAAATCTAAAGCACGGTATTACGAAGGCGAAACCAAGGTGTTCCGCAAGGTGTGTACAAGTGTATTTACAACTTATAACTTTCTAAAAAAAGACGCCAGACTAATAAGCACTTTTCAGTTAAGGCTCGGGGAGGGGGGATTGAGAAATCCCTCCTGAATTGGAGGACGAGACCGCGACACAAATCAATCAGCTTTTCTGAGAAGCAAGATACTTAAAAGAAAAAACGCAGCTCCTGTTTACGACCTAAAACCGCAGCGGCTGTCTTCTTAATGGCGGCGGCAAATTCTGAAAAGGTAGGAGGGTCGTAAAAGTTTCCATTAGCCATGCCATCGGTGCGACTGTCAACGCCTGTGGTCCTGCAGTGAACTCCCCCCCCCCCCCACGTACTCCCCCGGCTGTTAGCAGAGCAATTTTTGCTTACTGTCATCTGCCAATACTGCTCATTACCGCTCAACATTTTGAACTTCGAAAAAAAAAGAAAAAAATGGTGACCAATTTTAAATCGTGAAATAAGGGAATGAAATCGCTGTTTATATAGAAGAAAAAAATATCGCCTTTTTGATATTAAACACAAGAAATGCCACTTTAGAAGATTGGGCATGACAAAGAAAATATGTATAACTATGTCGACTGCCGAATTACATTTATGTTAATTTTTTTTTAATTTTAAGATTAATTGCGTGATAATGTTTTTTGAAACTGAGAAAAGGGGTGGGGGTCAAAGAAAAGAAAATAGTCGACTTCAATCGGCAAAAAACTAAATTAATAATTGGTAGCAAGCCCGTCATTTACGGGATCGGTGGAATTAGGGGCGGGAAAAGAAAGAAGCATAATGTTAACAGAAAGAACATTGTTATCAGTTATGCAATAAATTAGAAACATTGTTATCTAATGCATTATAGCGTGTTTCGCATTTAACGATTAAACAATGCATTTGTCAAGGCTCACGAGTGTCACTCCCAAAGTGCAGCTCCCTTCCCCGCATGTTGCGAAGTGCCCATCCCCTTAAAGTGAGAACCCCCCCCCTCCCCCCCCCCCACACACAGAGAGAAAAAATGAGATCCAGAACAAACCACAGAACCGCCCTAAATATTTCAGTGGGACAATCTACGGGGTTCGATCGAATGTAAGCTCAAAAACCAAAAGTTCCACGAACAGAAGGTCCGCGCTTGAATTTTGGAGAACAGGAATTTTGGAGAATATTGGCAATTGTAAACAAACACAGCATGTAATTCCTAATGTATGAGTAAAAAATATAGACTTCGTCATGATTTCAATGGCTTTCCTCTCTGCCGGTCTTTTGCACTATTGTAAAAATATAAATGAACAAATGATACACCTTCTACCCCCCCCCCCTCTTCCGAGAGTATTTCTTTAAAACTGTAAGCATTCCGTTTTGGTCAACAACAGCACACTAGATGTCGCTGTGCATTAATTTTATTTCCACATTCTAACTTATGTAGAGGAATTTATTTCCATCCGATGCCTGAATACGATTTAAGAGAAAGATAAAAGGTGGGACACAGCTGCGTGCTGCGGTCGAGTGCTATGCGCCGTGTATCATGATGCTGAAGTTATGCTTTATTTCCCTGGCAATAGGATGCATTGCATTATTTCGGGTGTCAGCGCTCGTCATCAACCCGTGCCATTTGGCAGACATCATGATGAACGATTTGAAACTGAAAAAATCGTCAGCGGCTCAATGTGAGTGAACGTTTTGTGTTTCGCCTACAATATTAACAGGGGTGCCCCCTCCCCTGGGTGAGAACTCTTCTCCGACAATACAACGAAGAGTCCCTTCAGCCCCCTTCAAAAAGTGAAAAATACCCCGTAAAAATTTCAGTGACACAGTTTGAGGCTATGACCAATTTTACTCGTAGTTGGGTACAGGGTGCCCATCCCCCCAAGCTCAATGGCGCAAATTTCCCCCCAAAAATTTTCACAACCCTCTTGTCCGTTTTAATTTTATTTTTACCCCTCTTTATCATTTTAATTGTTTTTTAAAATATTATTATCTTTTAATATTATTTATTATCTTTTTTATTTTAAATATTATTTATTATTTTTTTAATTATGTTTATTTATTTTTTAAAGTATTATTCATTTATTTATTTAAATTATAACGATTATTTTTTATATATTATTAATTTTTTAAAAGTACTAATTATGCGCAGAATAGAATCGCTTTTTTTCCCTTCCAGACATTCCAAGCACACACACACACAAAATAAATAAATAAAAAATAAAAATTAAGAAATAAAAATAATTTAAATTAAAAAAATAAATTAATGAATAATTTAAATTAAGAAAAAACAGTAAATAATTTAAATTAAAAATATTAATAAATCATTTAAATAAATAAATAAGCTAGTTTAAACAATCCCACCCCCCCAATTTTCATGGCGCAACTTGCGCCATAATCCCCCGCCGTGGACACCCCTGGTTGGGTACCCAGATGTTGATTATCGCAGGGGCACACGGGGTACAAGCCCCTTCTCTCAGATTTCAGGGGGGCCCCAAAATCCCTTTACTTTATCCAACACCTCCTAAATACTGAATACTTAAGGTATGTTTTACTATTGATACTAAAAGCCTACTGCGTTTGTTTACGTATATTTTTGTCTTAAAAAATTGATGGCATTATCATTATTATTATTAATTTTTTTAAATGCTTGATCTTTGCACAAAACTTTTATTTCATTCCGGTATTAAACTTTTATTTCATTTTATAAGAATTTTTTACTCGTAACTGATATGAAAAGGGGGCCGGGGGGCCCTGAAATAGAAATGTGTCCTATGTCCAATGTTAGATTGTTCGGGCTCTGTGGGTACCTATATTATTAAAAAAGGGGGAGTGTTTGTGTTTGACACATTAAATTTTTTGGAATCAAGGATTGCAACCTAGCTTCTGAAATACTTTTTTACTCTTATGTTTTTTTTTTTTTTTTTTCAATTTTTTAATATTTATTATTATTATATTATTATTATTTATTATTATTTATTTATTTTTTAATGAAACATTCTTTTTTTTTTTTTAATTTCTTACTGAGAATTATAGTTCAGAACGAATTTGACTGTCCCAAATTCACAAGCACCAAGTCATTTTTCAAAAAAAAAAAAAAAAAAAACTACTATGGGAGTGGGAGTTTAAAAATATAATTCAAGTAGAGGGGCCGCCGCTCTTTTTTTCCCCCCTAGGGGCTTATTCTTCCATTCTGCCACTTATTTTTTTGTTTTAAATCAAAGTATCGGACTCACACCTCAGAACCCCGTGTCCGAAAAAAATTAAAAATAAAAAAGAAAAATATCTTGGAAACACCGGATGTTGCATTCGAATCGTACCGCAGATCTTCAGTGAAGAAATTTCCCGTATTATTTACATTAATGATGCTTATAATGTAGCATTAGTGTACATTTATATTTCTGGAGATTCACCGCCCCCCCCCCTGTTTATCAGTATATGGGGAATCGATATAGGGCTCATAGGAGTGAGTCCGACACTTTGCTTTTATCCCGAAAAATAAATGAAAAAATTGTAAAACAAACCCCTAGAAAAAAAAAAAAGATTTCTTTCGATCATGCTTTAAATTTTTTGGAGGAATGCGCTCATAATTCTCCCAACCTCCTATGGATGTTAATGCTTTTGAACTTCTCACCTCTAACTTGCACTCATTGAAATTACTGTCCGTCCTTAAAAACCGCGCCTAGTACTCGCGAACTATTCCACTTAAAAAAGGGGTGATGGGTTGTGAGCAGAGGCGTTGTGAGTGAGGCCGCCCTGGGCTTTTGAAACTGCCGCCCCCCCCCTTGTGGTGTTGAATTTCAAAGTTGCTAAAAAAAAACTTTTTTATTTACTTGACATAAAATGTATTTTCAAGGTAAACCGTGCAAAGCCCGGCCACACAGCTAGTTAAACATGAAATAACAAATAGCTAATTGGTAAAAAATCGTCTTTTGGGAATCTCAACTTTTACTACTACAAATCTGCTCTTACATTATTATAAATCAACAACGAGGGAAACGAGAATATTTTGTTTAATCAATGTTAAGTCTATGGAACAGAATTCGTTTTTAACGAGCAAGACCCGGTTTTAACGAACATTTTTTTCTCTCTTGCAGTCTTTTTTTCTCATCTTTCTAGTCTTATTCCTGTCTTATCTTCTTTTCTTTTTTTCCCCTGCCGCTCAATACTTTTGTATGAAAAATTTCACCAGCATTCCAGCGTTATTAAATGAAGAACAGTATTTAATTCATTTAATTGATGTAATTCTCGCTGCCAATCCGCCCTAATGTCTAAAAAAAATAATAATAATAATAATAAAGGTCTTCACCTTGCATGGAAAAAGTGCCGCCCCCCCAATCGTGCCGCCCTGGGCTATAGCCCATTAAGCCCATACGTAAATACGGCACTGGTTGTGGGTGGGAACTTTCCGAAGTTTTCAATTTGAAACTTGCATTTGCTATCCTTTTAACACATTTAACGAAACTATGTATTTGAAATTAGCACCGTTCTACGTTGTTTGATACGGCTCGAAATGCTTCTTATTATTCTTCCCCTTATTGTTATCTTACCTATCACCCCTATTTTGGTAAGATCAAAGAAGACGTGACGCATGCGTAAATACGCAGAAGGTTTTACCTAAGAAGATCAGACAGTATTTCGTGAGATACAGCAGTTGAGCATAAAAAATGTTGCGTTAGGTCCAAAAATGGTCACACATAAACAGAAACACAGACATTTTCTGAAAATCTTGAAAAATGGAGTCAGCACACTTTAAAACGTGTAAATTATCAATATTAGAAAAAATTTCGAATTCTAGAGTGGCCACTGGCCAGACAAAATGATCACACATAAACAGACACATAAACAGGAATTTTCCAAAAATGTAAAACACAAATTCAGCACACATCCAAACGTGTCAATTCATCAATATTCCAAAAATTTCCCGAATCCAATTGGTTGTTAAATGTATTATATTCGTTCTATATAATTTCTGTAATACCTAACATAACCGAAACTCCTTCCCTGAAACGTTGGTCCAAAAATTATTTGGTCCAGAAATTTTAAAAGGAAAGAAGTAAAACAGACAAAACTTTTTTTTTTCTCAGAAAGGAAAAATGTACGATAGTTCTACCGCCCTCTACAAGCGCAAATGAAGATCGTCTAAAATTTTATCTGTCGTCTCTAAATCTATCAGGTCCAAATTTTTGGTTTTGTAAGATTGCTTTAAGGAATTTCTGAACCGTAACTGGCGTAATGTCTCACCATAATGTAGTCAAAAATGATCTGCGATAGCATTTTAATGACTTCAATCTCAAAATATTTCCTAGCGGAGGTCCTTTGAAACTCCCCTCACCCTAACAACAACCAGATTGTCTGTAACTGCATTTTTAAAGCTACAATTGTGGTGTGGACGTTTTGTAGGGGAGAACCCCATTCCCCCATAGCCCGCCCTCTGCTTCCTTAACATCATCGAAGATCCTCTAAAATTGCATTTTTAGGAATTCCGAAAAATTGTTTGAAAGAATCCCTGGACACCATTCCTTTAAATTAAAAAGGCTTATAAAAATGGCCAGGGGCGCACCCAGGATTTAACTTAAGGGGGAGCTAATTTCTGACATCAAGCACCCCTACCCCTTTTATATCCAGAGGCCATTGGATTAAAATTTTAAAATCGCAAAAATACTAAACTTTAATAGATTACCCCCCTTCTTTCTTTTTATTTATTTTTTCCGGAATAATAGTGTAAAGCTTTGCTTTTTTGATTGGAAGCTCTCTTACTTCCTTGTTAAATTTTATGTGAACTTTTTACTTATTTATCAGATTGTGTTTATGTAAGAAAATAAATGGTAAATACTATGAGGATCTTCCAACCTCACTGAAGATGAGGTGATTAATTATTCAATCATACTGATAGGGGGTTCATGGGTTCTCCCCGGAAAAATTTCTGAAAAATGATCCCAAAAACACAACAGTTAGACAGCTTTTGGTCATGTTAGGGAGATTTGAGACTTGCCGGACCTCATCTAATATTTTTCAGAATTTGAGGCCATAAAAACGTTATTATTGCACTCCATTTTTGCATTTATTTGGGGGTGAGGTTTAGGAATGTTTCTATATTAAGCTTCGAAAAGCGCAGTTTAAGACGACATCGGTTAATCTTAGGAAAAGCACGAGTCAGGGGCTCTCCCATTGTAAATTTTCAAAATTGATGCCCAAAGAACACCATAGTAGGCCCTCTTTGAAAATGTTAGGAGAATGAATGGGGGTTTTGGAACTTTTCACTAACGATTTTTTGATGTTGAAATTCCAAAAACAAAATGTATAACTCAGTTAATCTTAGGAAGAATGGGGTTCGACCGCTCTCAACCCAAAATTTTTCAAAATTGATGTCTAAACAACGCAATAGCATCTTTGATGATGTTAGAGACAGGCATAGGGTTCGGTTTTCACCTCTGAATGTTTTTTGTCGAAATTAAAGATTTTTTCAAAACTCAATTTTAAACGAATTTCGGGATCTGTCCTCGAACATTTTTACTTTCTTCTATATCTTTTTTAGAAGAAAGTATTGGATTCGTGAAAATTTTCGAATGTCGAATTTTGACGGATTTGCACGTTTTGAGGTGCGCTGAGTCCATTTCGATCATTTTTGGAAAGTCTGTCTGTGTGTGTGTGAGTCTGTATGTGTGTGACCAGTTTTTGTGGCCGCGCTAGAGCAAAAACTACTGCATGAAGTCGAACAAAAATTTTTGCACATATGTACCACCATGTGAACTGGTGCACCTGACTTTTTTTAGCGAATTCCTCCAAGGGGGGTGAAGCAATCGCACGTTTTCTGCGCGTGGGTGATTGCTATATCTCAGGAAGTAACCGGCGAAATCAAACGAAAATAGGTCCATAGGTAGACCCTATTGAGTACAGGTGCTGATTTAATTTGTGTGTCAATATCTCAAAGGGGGTGGGAGTGGAGCAATCGAGCGTTTTTCTTATTTAATGGAATTGCTATATCTCGAGAGGTAATGAACGAAATCGAACACAAATTGGTACTCAAGTAGACGTTAAAGAGTATAAGAGCTCAGTGGCGTATCCAGGAATTGATTTTGAGGGGTGCACATCGAACATCGACAACTGATGAAAAAGGAAAAAAATCAAGAAATATGGTGCAACTTTAAAAACGCAGTATTTCGATTTAATTTTTTTTAATTGAACGTTGCTCAAAGATTTTTTTTTTCACAAAAATGAATATCATGCAAGAACAATAAACATATAACGAAAAAAAATCTCAAGCCAAAAGCACTCAAGTCTGCATCGGAAAATTGATAGATTATTTATAATTTAAAAAAATAGTTGCATGATAAAAAATATTTTTAAAGGTCCGAGAGAACCAAAATGAAATTTTTTGTACATTTTGGTTTTTATGAAGTTTTACTTTATGATTATTTTTGTTTCATCAAAGATAAGATTTTTCTTAGCTTATATGCACGAATTTTCTCATGCATATTCTACAAAATGTCCATTTAAACGTCCTTCAGATGTTGGGGAACGTGGGGGTAAGATTTAAATAACGGGGCAAATTGGAATGTTAAAACATTTTAACTCTTCTGCGCCATCCACCTAGCAATATACTAACTATATTCTTAAACCTATAGTCGATTGGACGATTGCGATTCAAATATAAATAGACCTAAAAATCAAAGGGAATATATACAACTCATTTTCAAAATTTCATACACATATTGTAATATTTTGCACTTTCTGGAAAATTGTTTTTGTTTTTCAGCTATTACTTACTCCTTTTTTTTTTAATCCTAGATGTGCTCATTGATTAATTCATCCATTCGCATTCCTTCATTAATATTTCAATTTGTTTATTTATTCATTTCTAATAAAACTTTTAATAATAAAATAAAAACTTTCATTTCATCCCATGAGAAAAGAAAGTGGAAAGTGTTCCCTTTTTCTCGAAGGTAAAAATTTACTGCTGAAATGAGCAGTAATGTTTCAATGTAAGTGTTAATATAAAAAACAATTTTTTTTTAATGTGCGATAAGTTTTTAAACAAAAATCCAATTTGTCACATTTCGAAAAAAAAAAAATAAGCTGGTGTTTTGTTGATTTTTTCTTTACGATGTAAAATAATAATATGACAATTTGTTCAAAATAATCTTTAAAAAAGAGAAAATAAGAGGAGGAGCAATGCTTAAACACATTTAAATCATTTAAATAATCTGCAGTTAATAGGAAGCTTAAAACGTCTAACAATGTTTGTGAGAGGCGCGGGTACATCGCTCATTTTCCTCTTACATTTCCACAATTACAGAATAACAATCAGTTTTGCTTCTTCTTGTCGAAAACAGAAAATAATATGACAATATTTCAGTGTCCATAAAGTATTTTTCATTGAAAAAACCTGAAGCATATTACATGAAGGTTACATGTTTTTTTTAAATTCGGAGCCACCATTTTTTATAATCTTACAAAATCTTGGGGGGTGCATTGGTCCCTTGGCAACCCCCCTGGATACGCCACTGTAAGAGCTGATTCAATTTTTGTGTCAAATGCTTAAAGGGGGTCGTGCAATCAAAAGTGCTTATTTTGTCATTGCACCTGCTATATCTCGAGAAATATTGCTGCGATTTGAATGAAATTTGGAATAACACTAACCCAATATGGAAGCAAGCATCGATTAAATTTTGGGGCCAATCGCGCCAGGGGGAAGGTGGAGTGATTTTTGCGCTTAGTCAACAATGAGAAAAATAAATTCATTAAAAAATCGCTTTCACGCTATTTAATTATCAAAACAGCTGAAAACTTTCAATGATTTGAAATTTTTAACTGTTGCCAATTTCTTTTTACTAACAAATAAAATGTTTGCAATTAATCTGAACTAGGCTTATGCAATGATTTCTAACTTCGCTCATTGATTCTGCATTTGCAGGGGGATTACGATAATTGGGAAATTAGAGCTGTCTCCTACTATTCGGGCGAGTATTTTATTTTGTAACCGGAATTCATAAGATAGATAGGTATAGAAGAAAGTTTCGTGACGGCCACGACAGCTAGTTTGAAATTGAAGTTTTAAAAATGCCATTGTAGACCATCTTTGATGACGTTATGGGAATGGATGGAATGTGAAATTCTCCACAGGATATTTTCCCCCGAAACTGAGCTTAGAGAAATGCGGTTCGATTGTTGTCAATGTTAAGAGTTCGGAAACCTTCCTCAGGAAAGTTTTCAAAATTTGAAGTCTTAAAAATGTGGTTATAGTCCATTTATCGGTAGCCTTAACGATAGGATTCATGTACTCTGCACCAGCAGCTTTTCGTAATTAAAGTTCCAGAAACGAAATTTAAGACCTTTTATCATTATTATTTGGTGTTAGGAGGGGGGCTTTTTTTTAATTTTTTGAAATCAAAGTTTTAAAAACAAAACTGTAGGCCATGTTCGATAATGGGGCTCGCTTTTCACCTCCGGGAATTTTTAGAAATTCATGTTCCAAAAACCAATTATTTGACGATCTTCAATGAGGACATTCAGACTTTCACCCGGAATTTTTCAAGACTTGGAGCTCTAAAACTATAATTCCTTTCTAACTTTAACGCCGAAAAAAAGAGAGGAATTATTTTCAGATACCCCCTTCCTCCCATTTTCTTAGCTACTTTTTTTAAATATTTTTATTCCAAATCAAAATGGAGAAAATAGGAAAAGATTTTTCAGTTAGCTATTTTGGTTTTCTGTACTGAAATTTTTAATTTCCTTCCAGTAGCTTCATTGGTTAGAAGTACAGAAGTTTGACTTTAGTGTAAGTTTTTTTTGACTAATTTGTTTATTTTGCAAAGATACCCTTCGGTCACTTTTTTCTGTTTTTTTCCTCTCTCTCTTTCATACTTCTTTTTATTTTAATACCATTTTATATTCTTAAAAATCTGTTTTAACTTTTTATCTGTTTTCTTGTTTCTCGAGCATATTTCTCAGAAAATCAGTGTCGGGCTTATCATGTCGCAATTGCCTAATCCCCCTCCCTGACCATAGGGGGCTTTTATGAAATAGATTCAAAAAATGTGCATGAAAAATGTTTTATAGAATTCTGTTTTTGTCAGAAAGGAGCTTTAAAAATGTCATTATGACGATCTTTCAAACCTGTAATTCGCCACTGCGAAACATCATGATTTTCCATGACAAATCCTCGAAATTAAAATTATTTTGTTTTTGATGGTGAGACGCTCTGTGATATGAAGTTCCATGCTTTGCTGAGGTCCCATTCTCGTGCCTCATGCGTCTGTACATTGTACAATGAATGATTCAATTAAAAACAATGCCTTGGTTTCTTGGAAACTGTATACGAGGGTATGTAAGACAAGGTATGCTTATTATCAATTATGCTTATAATTAAAAATGTCGTTGATGCTTAAGGCCTTCAAGTCCAGTTTTGTCATAGGGGGAGCTTAAGCCCCCAAAGCCCCCTCCTGGGTGCGCGCCTGAAAATGGCTGTGTTTCTCAAGCTCTGTAACATACTCATAGATTCAAAATATATTTTCATACATTCATATTTTTTAACCACACGTTACTGAGCTTTTATACAAAAAACCTTCTGCATTTTATTCTTTTTTTCCCCTCTTTTTTGCTTTGTATTTCAGGGGTTTGTTTGGCGAAATTTGCCAGTGGATTCAACACTCAAGCTGTGAATGGTCCGTACAAAGATGGAAGCTACAATTTTGGCATCTTTCAGGTATAATCGAATGTTACTATACATATAAAATGAATCGAGCGTCTCAAAACTCTTTTAAAGTAGGGGAATGTGGGGTAAAGTGAAATATAGTTAAGTTTACTTACCTTCAAAAGGAACAAATAGGAATTTTGTTCTAAAAAATATTGTACATAAAGAATGAATGATGTATTTTGTAATAAAATTTCCGTTGAAATATTATTTTTCATCTTTGGCAGTTATTTTGAAAAAAATTCTTAACGAAAAATAAACGAATGAGCAAGTAAATGAATAAATAAATTAATTAATGTGTGAGAAAAAATAAATGATTGAGTAAAATAGAGAATGAATAAGAAAATGAGTTAATGAATGAGTAAATAATTACGTAAAAGAATGTAAATAAATAAATAGGACTGCACTGGACATTAGTAGATCTCAGCTAATAGTTTAAATGATAATTACAAAAATTTTATCCTTTCATAATAGGTACAAAGATAGTCAAAAGGTACAAAAAATATGAAAGTTAACCGTCATCCCATATGATCAGCATTTTTTGAGCTTCATAAATAGTGCGTGGTTGTTGCATAGAAATTCTTAGTGCACCTTTTGAAACGTGAATGTCCATAAACCCGCTCTCATTTTCGAAAAGTGAAGTAATCGCTGTTTTGTTTGATTGTATTCGCATGCGAGGACAGCGCTTACTTCTCGTTCAACGCTTTTCAATGGATTAGCTTTCGACTTCTTTAAAAATATTTCATGTCATACCTTCTATTGTTTAATTTCGCGACGTGTTGAAGCCTTCTTAAAAATTCTACATATGTCCAGATAATGAGATATTAGTTAACTGAATTAAATGGAGAACGACAAAAAGAATAGAGAGCGTCTCAAAAGTTTATAGACAACCACATTTTTTACGGATTCAAGAGATAGCTAAACGAGTAAGAAAGGCGAGATAAACTATACAAGTTAGTAATTATGAACTAAAACTGAGAAAATACTCAAAACATTTTAACACTCATAGATTTAATGGAATAATAAGAATAATAATAATAAAAACAATTGTGTTCTAATTGGCGATAAAAAGGGCTTTAATAACATTGTTAACCAAAATGCGCACGCTCCAAAAACTTTGATATTTTATCTATCCAAGATTTGCATACTCCAAAATTTGCATTCTTGGGATAGAATCGTTTCTTGTAACAAAAGCAAATCTATATTTTCGTTCTGTGTATACGCTGAATGCCGTCAATTTGCAACAGTATAAAAAAACTCAAACGGGATTGAAAGAAATTGATTTTCTTTCAAGTAGTCATGTTTTTGAACTGATAAGGAAAGATTTACTTCCTTCAAAATTGTTATGTTATATGTTATAGAATCTATAACATATAAAAAAAAAAAAAAGACGCTGGCTCTAATTTTTCGAGACGTGAAAATTAAAAATTATTTTCTCTAACAAAATCTGATTGTGCAATACAGTTTTTTTTTAATTTACAATATTGTTCTTCTTCACACTAATTCTTTGAATTGTAAAATAAGAAAACCTTGTTGTCTGTAAACTTTTGGGACGTACTGTCAATATTAAAAGTCATCAGCAAAAAAGTGCATTTGCGTCTCTTTTTATTAATGCGATATATTTTCACGATCGACTACAAACCAAGGTCAAGACCGTTATCAATACAATCGGAAAATTACATTGAAGCTTTTTATGAGATTTAATTAACGGAAACATTAGAATACGTTAATTCGGCCTTTTTTTTATATTTTCAAATTTATATCTTTGAGCTTTCAAACTTGAAAGACAAATGCAGAAAACGATTTGCTAGAATTGATTGTTTGTGATGTGATTTTAATATTTTTATCGATAATAATTTCATCAAAAGTTTTTATTATTTAGAATTTACGGAATGTGGTGCCTATTGAATTCATAAATCAAACTTAATATGCGCCATTTATTGAAATGTAATCGGTGGAGTTTAGAATTAACCGCTTGCCTGATTATCCTGAGTTATCTCGGGCTCGTATGAGTTGCAGGTAATTATTATCCCGAGAAAACTCGGGTGAAACTAATTGATTTTACGCCGATAAATGATTAAAAATTCAACTTGAAACCTACATATTTTATTTGTATTGCTTCATTTTCTTGTATTTCAAAATTAAATTAAAAAAAAATGTGTTTTTTTTTTTGGAATTTTTTCCAAAAAAAATTCGTAAGGGAAGTGGTTAAGGACAATAGAAAGGCGAAATTGAAATGAAATATTCGTTCAATAGATCTCAAATTTAAAGAAAAATGTTTAGAGAAAAAAATCAGTTTTCGAAAACAAACGTATAAATTGTTATTTGTGGAGGTTAACAAATTCCTTTGAAACATGTATACGAAAAAGGAATTACAGACTCTCTTATGACGTATAAAAATACATTCATTTTTATACATTTTTATTTCATTTTATTGTTTTTTTTTTTTTTACAGATTAACGACAAATTTTGTAGAAGAGGTACAAGAGAGAGCTGTGGAGTCAGATGCACAGGTAAATAAATCACTTATTTTGGTGGCCTATAGACCATCAAGAAATTATTCTTGCCACAACCTGTAGTTAAACTCAATAAGCATTCTTCTTCTAACTAGGGAAAAATGGGTTGTTTGGTTTAAACCACATTGTTTTAAACTAAGGTTTAAACCAAGTTGTTTTAAACCTAGGTTTAAACTACTCGTTTTAAAAAAGTTTTTTTTTTTTTTTTTTGAAAAATTAAATAATTAAAGTTTCCCCAAAATGTTTTCAAACATTAAACATATTGTTAGAAAATGTAAAATTTAATTAATGTAGATTAATCAGCGAAGCTTTAGAGATAATTTACAGATTAATGAATTTCCAAACTTGTTATTATTTTTTATTGTAATGCAGGTTTGCTAAATAGTTTCTTTTTCCTCCCTTTTTTTTAAATTTTTTTTTTAAATATCAATACTTTTTCCCTTAGTACATAAATATAAGTGTAGAGGGTTCATCAACTAAGTTTTTTTTTTTTTGAATTTCATGGAGAAAAATTCCAAGTAGTTTGTTGTCCTTATTTACTTTTAAATTAATTTCTTTTTTCAGTCTTTTACAATTGAATCGATTATTTCGAAAAGGTAACATCTCGGTTTTTTTTCAAAATCGATTTTTTAATGGCATTCTGTTATTAACGTATAAACACGTTATTCTTGTGAAAATGGAACATCTCTGCAGTTCTATCGATAAATTTCTAAAATCGAAATAAAAAAAGATTAGCCCTTTTAAGCTTCTTCGTTTTTTATAAATTAGTTTTTTTGCTCCCCTGAAAAATTTTACATTTTAGAAATATTCCCTTTTCGAAATAATCGATTCAATTCAATATAGCCCAAAAAGTATATATCAGTCAAAACTTTATGTACGACCAAAATTTCTTGATTACTTAAGATTTGTGGAGATATATCATAAATGCAATCCATAGTATGTAGAAATCTTAGCTCTGGCAAATATTAAAATTACTAGAAAAAACAAATAACTTAAGAAGACCAAGAGCACTTAGATTAGGCATAAATTGGCACTAAGAACAGCACAATTTTTGTCACATGTGCTTTATCCATGATAATCAGATTAAGAAAAAAAGAGGTATCAAATTTTGAAAACAAAATATCCCTGGAACATGCTCTTATACACTGCGATGCAAAAGTTTAGACAAATGGCAAATATGTGAATAAAAAGAAAACTATTCAACGAAATGCTTTCAAATTTCTACTGCAGGTACACAATATGGTCCCAAATACGTGTCTGGAGTTCTTCAAAATGTAACTGGAATCAAATTTTGGACATTACAAAAGACATTTTTTACATTGTTGCAAAAGTTTAGACAATAGTCAGATTTTATGCAAATATCCCTTGAAATGTGATTGGTGGAGGAAATGCGGGACTTTATTATTCATTTATAAAGTGCAGAGATTGCTGAATAAATAATCAAAATCTCAAAAGCTCTGTAGTTCTCGTGTAAAGAAGATGAGAAAGTTTGGAAGCCGAAATTTGAAAATGAACCTACTTTATTATTTTTTTGTCTTTTAAATCGGCTCTAGTATGGTAGTACGTTGTTTTTTACTTTGTGGAGAGCAAATTTAGACATGCGTACGATCAAAAGACCAAGAAAAAATATCTTTCCTAAAGATGAAGGAATTGAAAAAACGGCTCGAACTGACGATTTGCCCCTTAATCCTACAAAACTTCGACTTGGGTCAAAAACAGCACGTGACAGGATAAGGGCAATTCCACGTGACTCATGTTACAATTTGACGTGATTTTAGAAAAGTAAATGTTATATATATTAAAGAAATACCATACCTGATTTAAATAAAGCTGTTGACAGTCATCTGGTATGCAGTGAGAACTTGTGGATGTCAACATTTTAAATTTCAACAGAAATAGATGGGGTTTCAACCTTAATTTAACATCGTGACTCACGTTACAAAAAAAAGGAACTCAAGTTTTTTAGATAATAAAAAACCTAAGATTCCTGCTCTTTCAGAATAATAAAATTTGAAAACTGCTTTTCATGGCACAAAATATGTTTCTAAGTTATGATATATACGAAAAAAAAGTTCATTCTGCGGTCACTAATTACGTTAATCAATATTTTGAGTATGACTCACGTTACATAGTTTCGTGACTCACGTTACATCTCCGTTTTAGTCCTTTACTTTACATCTTATTTTAAAAATTTTGTGTAGAAATTTCACCTAAATTCAATTAAAATTAATGCTTAATGGCTTGTTTTCTTTAATTGATCAGTTTTAAATACAGTAAAACCTCTCCGAGCGGTCACTTTTACAAAGCGACCACCCCTCTTAACGGCCAATTTTTCGCAGCACGAATTTTTTGTCCCATAGACCTAGGGTTAAAATTCTCCTTAGCAGCTGCCATCTAACGGTCACAGAGTGGATTCATCAATTCAATTTTTCAGAAAAATATGTTTGTCTTTTTTTCATACGACCAGGGGCGGACTGGCTCCCCCATGAGGGCGCTAACCCAAACCTCCAAAGGGCGCACATCAAAATAGCACCCCCCCCCCCCCCCCCCACACACACACGCACATTTTCTGCGGCAATTATCCACAAGGGTCTCCGTTTCTTTTTACAGCAAAATTAAGTTTGGTATAATATATGTTATGTGTAACGCTGTTCCTATCTTCATTGTTTGTAACACTTTTTATACACAATACGATTAATTTCAAGCAAAACACAATTTTTATCTTCTTTTTATCACTTATTTTTAGTCTTTTTTTCGCTATCCGCGATACCCGTGCCACCCAATTGCGTGGATAATTGGGAGTATACCGCAGTTAAATTATAAGTTAAACCTGCATAATAAATGGGTGTGAATATTTGAGTGTGGGTGAGTTGAGTATGCTTCTTGTACAAATCCACAGTTTGCGCAGGATCTTTACCAAATTTCGTACTAAAGTCCTTAGCTGCTCAGAAATTCACA
>JAXGGA010008771.1:0-54990 GCA_038373865.1 Uloborus plumipes
TTTTATTATTATTTCTGACAAACATAAACATATTTTATGAAATGTAACTAATAAAGTGGGAAAAACTGGAAAACACAGCTGCTTGGGTACTCTCTCCGGTCACCGCACGTGCCTGCAAATCCTTGACATTAATCTGCAGAGATAAAGAGCGAGGGAAGAGAAAAAAATAAACACATCATCACTTGCTTACATCGGTTTTCAGCATAGTTACTGTAGTTTATATTAGTAGTATTACAATTGTATTAGCATATACAGTGAAACCTGTGTATAACGATACTCAAGGGACCGAGAAAAAATATTGTTATAGACAGATTATCATTATAGACAGTTTGAGCAAAAAGCTCAGAATGTTGGCTGGGACCAAACCAAAATATCGTAATAGGCAGGTTTATCCTTATGTACAGTATCGTTATACACAGGTTTCACTGTATTCAGGTGTGCCCGGAATTGAAGTCATTGCGACATCCTTTTTTGGCAAATTTTGGCTGATGAGTAAACAAATTTCTACACAGTAGTAAAGTATTTCATTAGAAAATCTTGTCCTAGTATGCAGGTGACTGGGAATTTCAATCAGCAAATTCAGAAATTTTCCTCTTTGAGTAGTTAAGATTGGGAAGCCCCTGCATGCATTACACTAAACGGAACTTACCTTTAGTCTTTTCTGTGTTTGAAGGCGATTCAATAGATATTAACGGTGATTCAGTTGATAAAAGTGGCTCAGGTCCAAATGATATATTTGATTTGCTACATTTTCCTTGTTTTAAGCCACCTCTCCATAAAATCGCATAAACAAAAAAGTGTAATAACCGAACTAGGAACGTCGCTCAGTTCTACTGGCTCCAAAAGGAGACTAACCACTTGAAATCGTGCTTATTTTCGTTACGTCATATAGGCTGCGTCAAGAAATCGGCGACTCGGAATGTATGCATTCGAAGGCGAAGGATAACCCCTTCTCCGTTTATCATTTGCATTTCTGCCTGTAAAGACTTTTAATTTATCGGCGCTGTCTTGAAAATGGTGCCAAATTTCGGTTCCACAGGAACAGAAAAGAAATATAATAAATCCCTTACTCCTAGAAAGGTAGAAAATTACTTTTTTTTTACATTTTTGGTAAGTGCTTGTTTCTTTCTTTCTTTTTTTTCAGCTCAAGGGGGGGGGGGGGCGATCGCCCCCCCTTGTATCCGCGCTTGCGTCACCATGGCTTAAACTTTAAAAATTATTTAAAAGAACTACTTGTCGTATCAGAAATTTTATTTCACCGATGATGATCATGTATGTTGTACTATCATGTAAAAATAAACTAGCTGTCGTGGCCGTCACGAAACTTTTTTCTATATCTATCTTATGAATTCCGGTTACAAAATAAAATACGTACTCCCCCGAGTAATTGGAGACAGCTACAATTTCCCAATTATCGTAATAACCCTGAAAATTCAGAATCAATGAGCGAAATTGGAAATCATTGCAAAAGCCTTGTTTAGATTAATTGCAAACATTTTATTTGTTAGTAAAAAGAAATTGGCAACAGTTAAAAATTTCAAATCATTGAAAGTTTTCAGCTGTTTTGATAATTAAATAGCGTGAAAGCGATTTTTTAATGAATTAATTTTTCGCATTGTTGACTAAGCGCAAAAATCACCCCACTCTCCTCCTGGGGCGATTGGCGCCAAAATTGAATCGATGCTTGCTTCCATATTGGGTTAGTGTGATTCCAAATTTCATTCAAATCGCAGCAATATTTCCCGAGATACAGTAGGTGCAATGACAAAATAAGCACTTTTGATTGCTCCACCCCCCTTTGAGATATTGACACACAAATTGAATCAGCACCTGCACTCAATAGGGTCTACCTATAGACCAATTTTAGTTTGATTCCGCCGGTTACTTCCTGAGATATAACAGTCACCCTCGCGCAGAACACGTGCGATTGCTCCACCCCCCTTCGAGATATTGACAAACAAAATGAATCAGCACCTGTACTCAATAGGGTCTACCAATGGACCAATTTTCGTTTGATTCCGCCGGTTACTTCCTGAGATATAGCAGTCACCCTCGTGCAGAACACGTGCGATTGCTCCACCCCCCTTGGAGATATTGACAAACAAATTGAATCAGCACCTGTACTCAGTAGGGTCTACCTATGGACCAATTTTAGTTTGATTCCGCCGGTTACTTCCTGAGATATAGCACTCACTCCCGCGCAGAACACGTGCGATTGCTCCACCCCCCTTGGAGGAATTCGCTAAACAAAGTCAGGTGCACCAGTTCACATGGTGGTACATATGTGCAAAAATTTTTGTTCGATTTCATGCAGTAGTTTTTGCTCTAGCGCGGCCACAAAAACTGGTCACACACATACAGACTCACACACACACACACACACAGACAGACATTTTCCAAAAATGGTCGAAATGGACTCAGCGCACCTCAAAACGTGCAAATCCGTCAAAATTCGACATTCGAAAATTTTCACGAAACCAATACTTTCTTCTATATATTAGATATAGAAGAAAGTAAAAATCAAAAAATTCTCTATTGCATTGTAATCCCAGTTCATTGTATTGGTCACAAATGTCTCTTCTTAAATTATTTGCAATACGAATTCCCCACCATGTATAGAAAAGTGATACATTTTCAAAACAATATTTTGTATTATTCAGCAAGGAAAAGCTGAAACTTTTCCTTGAATAAATTGTATAAGATTTTGGTGCTAGTTTTTGTTTTATGCATGTTATTTAAAAGTTCCAAATCAATATTATTATTTTTTTAATTCCTGTTTGTGCTCTCCCCTACAAGCAAAGCAGTTCAAAGGTAGAATGCAACTCAATATTTATTAACATATAAAGTCATTCTTAAGTACAGAGTACAGACTTGTTCATCCCTCCTATGAATTCTACATTTAATTTACATGTTGTTGAATTTCAAAAGTGTTACCCACTCACATTTCAACATTTTGATATATATTTGCTTTTTATTAATCAACTAATATTATTTTTCCTTTTTAGGTACTCTTGAATCTGAAATCCTGTTTGAATAGTAAAACAAATTTGCCTGATGAATATACCGCATACTGTATAAAGTAATTATATATTTGGTTGTATAACTTATGCTGTTTATTTACCAACTTAGATATTAATTCGTATATTAACTATGAAAATAGTTGTTAACAAGTAGAATTTCTTACTAACTTCATTAATCTGTTTTTGAACTCTTCGAAGACATTAGTTAAGGAACAAGGCACTGAAGTCGTTAAGGCGTAACAGACAGAATTACTTTGAGAGACCCTTGTTCTACGTTGTGTAATGGTATTTAAGTTGAAACTAAGTATATTTTGAATTTGATGATCGCAACAATCTATATATATAAAAGAAAGTCGTGTTAGTTACACTACTTATAACTCAGGAACGGCTGTACCAGTATAGCTAAAAATTGGTGGGCAGGTAGCTTAGAGCCAGGAGACGGACATAGGCTATAATTTATGTGTGTCAGTTACATAAATAGAAAAACTGTCTTATTGACTAAGCCTTTACTAGCCTTTTTGACACCTCCATGGCTGAGCGACATAAAGCACACGTTCTGGCAGGTTCCGGAACGCAATAAACAGGTTGTAAGTTAGCGGTGCGTTGAGTGTTATTTGATTTTTTCGTGAAATAAATTATAAACAAACGCGTTACTTCCCTTGAAATTTATATGTGATAAGCTGTCAGAAACGATTGCTCATTCCTAGGATCCCGATGATCCCAACCGATATGCCGTTTGAATTTAAAAGACTTCAATTTCCGACCCGTCTTGCATTTGTCATAACCTTTAACAAATCACAAGGCCAATCCTTAAAAGTTTGTGGTTTGAATCTAGAATATCACTGTTTTTCCCATGGTCAATTATATGTGGCATGTTTACGGGTCGGAAGACCATCTGCGTTGTTTCTTTTTGCGCCTGATAATAAAACAAAAAATGTTGTGCATCAGAAGGTACTTTAGTGAAGAGCAACCTATGTACTAAAATACAGAAACAATAATGAATGATTAATGTAAGTACTTAGATTTTTTTTGTATTTTTAATAATAAAAAACTTAATCAATTCAAAAATTCCTTATTTATTGCCTTTAAGGTGGAACAGAGTTTGCCGGGTCAGCTAGTAGGTATTATAAATATTCAAAGGATAGATGTGCGAGAGGGGTGCTAGTGGAGTGGACTTCAGCAAAGTTTTCTGAAGAACTTATGAAGATTTCTGAAACTACGATGAAGTTTATCTTCCCCTCACCCCACCAAAAAGAAAAAAAAAATATCAATACTTTTAAATACAAGATTAAAATAATTTAAACATTTCTATAAATTTAAATGGCAGTTCCGAAACATGGAAAAATCAGTACATTGTGATCAAAAAATAAGATTTTTTTTTTACCAAACATTATTGTTTAACATTTGTGTACAAAACAAAATTGATCTTGGTTTTAAAACCACCAAAATACTAAACTAATGCATTCCATCATAAAAAAAAACAGTTGAGCCTTGGTCTGTAGTAAAAAAAAAAAAAGTTTTGAACCAAGCATAGTTTGTTCTAAGCAAAAGTAATTTCAATTTTAAAAAATCAGTCGATTAATCAGCTAAAATTCATTCAGCATAGTTTTTTGTTTTAAGCAAAAATAAAAATTTACCATAAAAATCATTTTTCAGACAATAGAGCGGCCAAAATTGGCTGATAGGTTAATCAGCAAAGTGACCAATTTATCGGTGCATCACCAATTTTGATCATCAAAGTATTTAGATCTCTAAAAGAATTGAAATTCCTTTTCAATAGAAGCAATCTGAAAACATGCTGGGAGCCCTAAAAATAAATTTTTAACAAAAATCGGGAATATGCGGAAAAAATATTTTTTATCAAGATAAGTTACAAGTCTGCTTTTTATGTAACAAATTTAAAAATAAATTTCAATCAATAAAATTAAATAATTGTAAGAGCAATCAGCGGTTTTTGTGTAAGAAATCTCATTTGCTTAACTGATCTTATATTCTGTTCAGTCAATACCTTGTTAGTAATTAATTTCTTTCTATTTTCTAGAACTGTTTTAGATCAAGCAACACATTCTGAGAACACATTTGAAATTCTTAAATGTCTTATAGAAAGGAGGGTAAGTGTGTGGAGAATCCAATGAAATTATTAATAAGCAATTTGTTTAATATCAGAGCAGTGTATAGCATCTTCTTTTCTTCAGGTTCAGTATGATCAAACTCTTCATGATGTATTGTCAAAGAAACTGAACGATCTTTCTCCCAAGTTTCCCAATAATTTGAAATTCATGAAGTTGCTCACCAGCACCCTTACTGTATACGGATCTACGGTAACAAATACTTTTTAAAACAACTAAGCAGTTCCATATCGCTAGTATCTTTGTGAACCTATTTTTATCGAGGTTTATATGATCCCTAGCCCATTAAAGAAGCAAAACATAAAAAGATTAAGAGATTCATTGTAAAAGATACAATATTTCAGCTATTACTCGATATAAAAACTATCATATTGTAACAATCGTGTACTATGGAATAAGTTTTTGTAGTCCAGTATCATAAGTCTCCCAATGGAATGAAACAGGCGTTTCAGTTGTTTGCCCGCATACAATGAATTCCATAAAAAAAATCTATTGCAGATGTTTTGGTGTAAGGTATTAAACTAACCATCCTACAGTCCCAACCTTGCTCCCAGCAACTTTCACCTCCTGGATTATTTATGTTTATTTTTTAATATTACTTAAGTGCTGTAAAGTTGGCTATTTATTAATCCCTAAAATTGTCAAACATTTACCATAATTTTAGGTAAAGCCGAGCCAGCAAGTCGTCAAATGCAGGCTTGTTATACATTGATTTAAGACACCATGATTTGTGTCACCCAATTTTTAAAACAAAATATTTGTTTTCTAATATACCATAAGTTGATTTTGTTAAAGTTTATTTATAACTATTGAAAAATTCATTAAGGTTGCTTTATGTATTTTTAAAAAAATGATATTTATGTTTAAAGTGATCATAATAGTTTGCCTTAATTTTCATTTTCCCTCCTCTTATTTTTAGCTTACAGAAGAACAGATATTGATATATGATGAAGCTGTAAAAAATAACAAAACACTTGCGAAAAAAGCAGCAGAAAATGTACTGAAGAGACTAAAATTGAATTTAGAGTTGTAATATTTACATTTTGACATCTTTATGGAATATTAACATGAAGCAATTTTGCAGTAAAATCTAATAGTAAATCATTTTTAAAAAAGCAACAAAACATGAAATATAAGATAAAAAAATATAATCTTTAAAAAATTACAAAACAAGTGAAACAGGTTAAGCTTTTAATGACAGAATATCAATGTTTTCAAGATATATAGATAATATGAATATGAATCTAGGATGAGTTCACTAGCAAATTGTTCGGACTTCTTCAAACTGGTACAGCTTCCGCAGCAGCAGCTTGCTTTTCATCATCTGTTTCCATCTTATCTACATGTCCGTTTTCTGTACTCGCATTTTCCGCATTTGATTCAGGATCCTACAAAAACAAATTGCATGCAAAATTATTCAGCATTAACGATCAACAGCTACAGGAAAATTCATAATCGGTAAAACGGCTAAAAGAACCAACAAATTATTTAGTGGTTACTTGCCTACCCATTTTTTTTCCCAGCCATGAATATATTTGCAATATATAAGCATAAATAAGAATGTGCACAATTTAACATAATCATTAATGCCTTTTTTGTACATTATGGCATGACTAAATAAACTTAAAAGGTCCAGGGTGAGGACTGCTGATAGTCTTTGAAAAAGGTGAGAAAGGTGACAAATTTTAAAACAAAGGTGACTAAAAGGTGACAAAAAAGTAACTAAAAGGTGATCAAAAGTAATTTAAGAAATGAAAAAGCAGAAAACGATTATCCTTTTTTCTGACTTTTACCAAAAGTAGCCTACATACTATTTCAAAAGACTTAGATTCTGAACATGCATATGATAGAGCTGGACAAAATAAACCATTTTAGGACATATTTCAAAAACTTTCAGTGTAAACTCTATGTTATGCAGGGGTGATTGTGAGTTCATAAAAAAATACCTGAAAGTTTTAAAGAGAAAATGTGTATGTGTGTGGGGGATGGGGACTGTTTTTTTTTTAAACCAAAGCCCCTATTAATTAAGCACACCTAATTTTATAACCATACATATATAATAATTAATTTCCTTTCATAAACCAACACATTTCCTACATTCGAATAGTTTCAAATAGTTTTTAGTCAAAATATTGTGTATGCATTTAATTAAACTGTAAATGAACAATAAAGTTACTCTTGAACTGGTGTTGAACAAATTATCCCCAGAAAAATATTTTAAGGAGAAAGCAAAAGTCTAACAGAATTACTGTTTGTTGTGCGAAAATATTTATAAAGTAATGAAAGTTGCATTTGTCACTGAAAATATGAAAAAGAATTGATCTAGATGCAGTACCCATAAATCTCCTAATCACTACAATATGACCTGAGTCAAGGATTTCATATTTATTAATACTGAAGTGAAATACTATTTAAAGATATTATGTATGTGTTAAAAAACTTAAATAACTGAAACAAAAATAAAATTCAGCCACAGATTCAGCATTTAAGTTTTTGACATCTGACACTATAAAAGAGCATGGAATTTGTTTAAAACTTTTATTTTAATGATTTAAACAAAATAAAAAAAGAAATGTTATTTGTTTACCTTTCAACAAGGAATAGCAAGCATCGAAAATGCGAAATATGATTCTCACAGCGGACGCAAGGAAATCGCAATTTTCAAAATTAAGACGTTAAAAGTATGAAAATGGCATAGAAAATAATTCAAATAAACTTACTTCAGATTACAATCAGAAGCTCTACGATAAACATACTATTTTTACTATCCACATAATTGAAGCAAAATATAACTTAATCAGATCTTTAAATTTTAACGTTGACATTTTGATTTTCATAAAAGAGGCAGAATTTCGCTCGAATATTTTTAATTTGTAATTTTTTAGTATAAATATATTTCATTTATTAGTCTCCTAACTAAGGATAATAAGCATCAAAAATGAGAAAAATTCGATTCTCATATTTTTTTAAATGAAGGCATCAAACTCAAAAAAATTAAAATAATTTATTAAAGTAAAAAAACAATTAGAATGGCATCTTAAATTTATATTTGATGAATATTATTAGAAATTATCGGTATAATCATTGGAAATTCGAAAAAGCAAAAAAATTCCTGAGGTGGGAAGACAAAAGCATAGTTAAAAATATTTTATTTCGGGTATTTTCGAACATGAAAATACTAGAATCGATCATGAAAATACCGGAAATCTGATTAAATACTAGAGCACAATCACCCCTAGTTATGTTCAAAGAATTTTCTTAAATATCAATAAAATTTATACCTGAAATTATGAAGTGAAGATAATGACGATGTATTTAATGAACATATTTTATTTTTTCATATTTTTAATAGCTCATTGCAAAATCATCCGCATTCTCTTCCTTGTTTCTCTGTAAATACAAAGATGTTCACTAAAAAGTATTGACAATAGAGAATGAGTGAAAATCCCATCTCTATGCAAATCACCAACCGAATTTTGTTTCAGGAACAAAAAAAAAAGAAAAAGAACAGCCAAGTACCCTTGGAAAATATGCACCTGTTTTTTGAAACTTTTAAACAGGTGCTTCTAAAGGCTTTGCTTTGTAAATGAGCCACAGTTGAAACATTTTTTTTCAATGGTTGAAGGACCGATTTTTTTTTTCTTTTTTTTCATAATTCCATTTATTTTCAGGTAAGGAAAAGAATATTCAAACTCTTCAAAAATTTAGTTTATCAAAAATAGATTTTCCTAAAACACATTTCAAGAAAGGTTTAAAAAGGTGACAAAAATTCCAAAAGGTGACAAAAAGTGACTAAAGGTGAGAAAGGTGACTGAGTCCTCGCCCTGAAGGTCTTAAACCCAGTAGTGTACATTAGGGTGGTCACAAGTAACATGGGGGAAATTTTTTTTCAACTAATCTTTTGCGGCACCCCCCTAAAATGTGCCAATGGGCTAGAAAATGAGATTTGCAAAGTTTTAGCTTAATCGGATAATATTAACACGTGCCGCAAAGAGGGTACAGTTAAGAAAAACAGCGTTTTTTAGCCAAAAATTGTAGTTTTTACTCTGTAAAACCAAAACTACTGATCCTAGAAGCTTTATTTTGGTCTCATTTTGTAGAAAATTTATTTTCTTTAAGTCTAATCTTATTTAAAGTTTCGAAAAAAATGATTAAATATTTTTCAGAATTTTCACAAGTCAGGCTGCAACGCAAATCCTCGAAATTGCAAGTAACATGGGGAAATTTTTTTTTCAACTAATCTGTTGAGGCACCCCCCTAAAATGTGCCAATAGACAAGAAAATGAGATTTGAAAAGTTTTAGCTTAATCGGATAATATTAACACGTGCCTCAAAGTGGGTAAAGTTACGAAAAACAGTGAATTTTTAGCCAAAAATCGTAGTTTTTCCTCTGTAAAACCAAAACTACTCATCTTAGAAACCTTATTTTGGTCTCATTTTGTAGGAAATTTTATTCTCGTTAAGTGCTATTCCATTTATTTTTGCTATCATGTCCAAAATATTTATTTGGCATTTTTCAGGTTAAATCGTAGAGTATATCCAAAATAAGAAATTTTCATGCAAAAACCTAAAAGCATTACAATATTCAATTACATTTATTTGCTTATTGTTGGATTTACTTTGTCAATTAAAAAAGGGGTATTTTCGCGGTACTTTAGAAATAAATCGAACAATTTTCTGTTAAAATAGAGGAATTAAGGGGTTAAGTCGGAATGTAGAGTTAAAATGACAATAAAAGCTTTAATACACCTTTATACTTATACTGTTAAATTATATAACATCATTTTATTACTCTTTACATACAAATTAAGTTGCTGATGGCTTGGATGGGATACCTTTTGATAAATGAGGAAACTGTGCCTGCAAAAAGACAGTAAATAGTTTAATGATGTTCCATGACACAGCTGAAAGAGGTGTAAAATTAATTCCAGGCTTCAGTTCCTCTTTGACGAAAGACAAAGAGCAACGGTAGCTTTTATTACAAGTTAATGCTGTATGCTAAATGCAAGCACAGTTTCCTCATTTATCAAAAGGTATCCCATTCAAGCCTTCAGCAACTTAACCTTTTAAACGCCGTAATTCAGATTTTTAATTTTTACCTTCAAATTTTTGTTTAGATGTCTAAATTTACCTCTATTATGCTAATCCAAACATATTTTAGCAAGAAAAATATTATAAGTTAGATTTTCAGGATGTTCCCATTTGGGAACATCGGCGTTTGGAATGAAGTAAATAAGGGGATTTTTCTCAAAAGGTGATTTTTTTGAAAAAAATTAAAAATATGAATATTTTTGTTTATTTTACATACCATTAGACTTTTTTCATTTGAATGACCGTTTTTTTTTTCTTATTGTACATGGTATCGGGGGAAACAAGATGAATGAAGTCGCTTTTCACAGTCAATGCACTGCTTTCACACGTTGTTTTTGCAAACCACGCAACGTCCCTGAGCGAATGGAACAAGATAATGCTCAGCTGTTTTTCTATTCAAAACTTGAAGATGTGGTTGAGGTCCAGGTTTGCTTGACACCTTCCTTGCCTTTTTCATATCCTTAATTGATGGAAGAGAACGATCTCCAGTTCTATTTTTTCTAATAGTTCCAACAGCTTTTATCTTTAGAGCAGTCAGTTGATTCATCAAATTATATGATGTGAAAAAATTGTCAAAACCATAAATAAATAAATAAATCTCGTGCTGTTCAGGATTTTCCAAAATAGACAACATGTTCATGACGACTCTTCATTCAAGTGGAGTATCTGCCTTAGCACCATTCTGTTTTCCAGAATAAATTTCCACCTTTCATGGATGTCCATTTGAGGAGCATATCATCCAAATTTTATACCCAAATCTGATAGGCTTTCCTATTATTACATTACTGCTGGACAGGTTGTGGAAGTAATCTAACGCAGCTTCTAATGTTAGAAATTTGCGAGTCATCTCTAAATAAGATCGTCGAAATGAGTCGAGTTGTGAAATAAAATGCTGAAATGCGACCAGTAAAATCTTATCAAAAACATTTATCCTTATGTACCCCTTAGTCACGAGATAGATTGCAAAGGGATGCGAAACACGTTCAATTCTTAGAAATTTCATGGGGTAGAAAACATGAAGAGAGAGAGAGCGAAAGAATTCCAAACTCGAAAATGCGATCCACTTACAATAGAGCGCGTAAAGGCGGGTGGGAAGGACATATTTACAATAGAAAATGGGTGTAAAGGGCAAGCTGACTGATAACAGGTGTCCATTCATGAACAAAAGGTCCAAACACGTGTAATCAACCCAAAACAGGTCTTCCAAAACAAAATGTTTGTGAGAAAAAGAGGCATCGCACTCGATTTCGCTATCAACGAAAAACCCTATCAAATACTATACTCCAAACGCCGATGTTCCCAAATGGGAACATCTTGATTCCGATAGAAATAATTCCCTCGAAATAATTATTGGAAATATTGTGTTTATTTCAAATGAAATATATGTCTTTTGGATACTAAATAATGTCAACAAAACATTTTTTCTATTTTTTTTCTTTAGAAAGGGAGACAGAAAAACTTAGACAAATTCTAAGTTCAGAAATTCAGTAAATTTGACTTTAATTCTATAAAAAGGTTAAACATTTTTAAAAAAACTAAGAGCACCAAAATTAAATTCGTATTATTCTGTGTCATTTCAGAAAATATGACAACTCTGAACAAAATTTTAGGTTACTAAAAAAATTCACAAAAAAATGTTCCCATTTGGGAACATCGGCAGGTAAAAGGTTAATTTGTATGTAAAGAGTAGTAAAATGATGTTATATAATTTAACAGTATAAGTATAAAGGTGCATTAAAGCTTTTGTTGTCATTTTAACTCTTTGCTTTCCGTCTTAACACCTTAATTCCTCTATTTTAACACAGAAATTTGTTTCATTTCTAAAGTACCGCGAAAATACCCCTTTTTTAATTGACAAAGTAAATCCAACAATAAGCAATTAAATGTAATTGAATATCGTAATGCTTTTAGGTTTTTGCATGAAAATTTCTTATTTTTGATATACTCTACGATTTAACTTGAAAAATGCCAAATAAATATTTTGGACATGATAGCGAAAATGAATGGGACAGCACTTCATGAGAATGAAATTTCCTACAAAATGAGACCAAAATAAAGTTTCTAAGATGAATAGTTTTGGTTTTACAGAGGAAAAACTACGATTTTTGGCTAAAAATCGCTGTTTTTCGTAACTTTACCCACTTTGAGGCACGTGTTAATATTATCCGATTAAGCTAAAACTTTTCAAATCTCATTTTCTAGTCTATTGGCACATTTTAGGGGGGTGCCTCAAAAGATTAATTGAAAAAAAAATTCCCCATGTTACTTGCAATTTCGAGGATTTGCGTTGCAGCCTGACTTGTGAAAATTCTGAAAAATATTTAATCATTTTTTTCGAAACTTTAAATAAGATTAGACTTAAAGAAAATAAAATTTTCTACAAAATGAGACCAAAATAAAGCTTCTAGGATCAGTAGTTTTGGTTTTACAGAGTAAAAACTACAATTTTTGGCTAAAAAACGCTGTTTTTCTTAACTTTACACTCTTTGCGGCACGTGTTAATATTATCCGATTAAGCTAAAACTTTGCAAATCTCATTTTCTAGCCCATTGGCACATTTTAGGGGGTGCCGCAAAAGAAATTCGAAAACTGATTTTTTGTGACCACCCTAGTGTACATAGACGTAGGTGCGCTCCCGTCTGGATTTGTAAGTGTCCCGTCCCCCCCGACATCCTATTAAACTATAAAAAATATTTTACCTGTTTAACTGATAGTGTTTTTTCCTGGATTGATCTAAATGAACTTTTCTCCTTAAAATTACTTTTGATGATTTTTTTTCTTTTGTTTGATAAATATGTCAAAAATCGTACAATTTTATTAAGAAATATATTAGTGATATAAAAAAAAAGATTTAATAATAATATTGTTTTGGAGAATATTTCTAGCTTATTAAGAAACATTGGAGAGCGGAGAATTATTTCGATTAAAATGTAATAAATCTCATACTGATCAAATTCTGCAGACACAAGAAAACAATATTCTTCCTTTACATTCTTCTTTTACATGTTACTTTTACTAACTATAGAGTCATAAGTAACAGTGTATCAATTTTAAATTAAACTATTTAAAATGTGATCTATCAAAAAAAAAAAAAAAAAGAAAGAAAGCTTATGTGCAATGGCCTATTATCTTACCTGGCAACCTTCTTCAGCCATTTTTTTGAAAATAGCTTGGTACATTTTCTTTTCTTTGGCAAGTTGCTTCCTGATGTTCTCATTACAAATATAGAGGTTCTTTTGTGCAGCTTTATTAGATGCATCAACATTTAAAACTTCAGTAAAAACTTCTTTAGCAGCTTCATCATCCTTTAAAGCCATGTATGCCTAAAAAAGAAAATTTAAATACTCTTTAAATTCAACCATGGCCTTCAAAATTTTACTTATTTTTTAAAACATGACTAATGTTGGGTTAACTAAGAATTCACAACACTAATTAAAAAAGACAGCAGATGTTTCTCTCCTAACCAAGAAGCTAATACATTAAACTCCAGACTAGGTCAATCCATGTGAGATCATACAGACCATGTTGCTCACTATTTTTGATTTTTAAAACTTTTTGCCTGTTAATTAACTGTTATATTGGGAGCATGAAACAATGGTTTAAAAAATTTTAAACCTTCAGAATTTTTTTTGGCAAGCACTTTTCAGTAGTTGCGGAAGCGACTTTTCGTGAAAAGAGTACTTTGTGAAGATGCTTATAACTTTTTTATTTATAAATATATCAAAATGATTTAAAAACCACTTGATTGAGCAAAAAATGATCTAAATTTCTATACCAGTTATTTTTCTGATAATTAGTAACAAGTTTGTGTAAAATTGGCTTAAAAATAAGATTTTTTGTGTGAAATTTTACATTTTTTGCATAAAAATATTAGTAGAAGGAATTAAGACTCACCCTTACTTATTTTTCCCTTGAATAGATATCTCATAGGACTATTCCCAGAAGTAGTGTGAAACATTTGAAGACAGTCCTTTTTTTTTATATAATTTGTCAAACTTGGCATTTTGGAGAAAAAATGCTAACTTTGAGATTTAATATCTGAAAAGGGACTGAATGAAAATCTACAAAAATTTAACTGGATAACCTTCTTATAGTAGTAAATATGTAGCAAAATTGTTATGAGTGATATCGTTCTAGTTTTAGAGATATGGAGCCGCAAAGTTGACTGAAAAATTTCATTTATTTTGACGCCAAAAAATCATCACATCATTCAAAATTAATTATTCTCGTAATATTAGACGAGTTTTTTTGTGGTATAAACTAACCTTTTTACCAAAACATATAATATTTTAATTTATTTTCCATTTACAGAAAGAAATAATTTAGATATTATGCTTTTATAAATGCATTTTTTTCTACAAGTTAGTCATAAAAACATGATTTCCCTAAAGCGGTCTTTATGCATCTAGTGAGCAAAGAACAATTATAGTTTTAATCTAACCTACAACTCTTCATTCATTTTTAAAAGTTTAAAACGTTAAAACCCCCCTACAGCAACAAGAAGTCGCTAAAAATCCGAAATTAAGCTCTAGATCCTGCCATTTTCCGTGAGACTGCGTCTGTATAACAGCAGAAAATGGCGAACGTATTTTTGCGGAAAAGGGTAGGATCTAGAGCAGTGTTTCCCAACCTTTTCAAGCTCATCACCCTTTTCAAGATGCTAACTGACACCTATCGCCCCCCCCCCCTCTTTCTTTTTTTTTCCACGAAAAAACCATCATTTGGAGCAAGTGAACATCAATAATATTAAAAATATAAGTACCTAACTTTAATTTGAAGTAAAATGTACGCAATAAAGATACCATGACTAATCACTTTTAAACTAAAAATATTAATGAATAAATAAAATACCTTTATTTTTTTTTTTTCACGAAGCAAACTGATATAATCATTTGAAGGGAAACATTTAAACTAAGATCATTTTGTTCTCTGGAATCTGGGTAATTAAAATCATTGAAACAAAAAATTGGAAGTAAAATAAATTGAAAATCTGAAAATTCATAAAATTGACAGTGAATGATAAAATATTCACTAAGGTTAATCCGAGGTGCAAAGAGGAAGAGCTTGAACTTCAATTTGTTTCTTTCTTAACGTGTAACTAATTGTCTGAACACTGAACAAGCGGTTTTGTACATATTTACAATTTCGGTTTTCGTTACCCCTTTTTTACTGCTATTTTCTCTTCTAAATACCCATCGCCCCTTAAGAATTTACCGCTCCTTTAGGTACTTATATCTTATATTTAAAAAAAAAAGATGTTCACTTGCTCCAAATTATGGTTTTTTCGAGGAAGAAAAAAGAAGTGGGGGGGGAGGGGGCGGCGATAGGTGTCAGTCGACATCTTGAAGGGGGTGATGAGCTTGAAAAAGTTAGGAAACACTGATCTAGATCCTACAATTTTTCGCGAAAATACGTCCGCCATTCTGCTGTTACACAGGCGCAGTCTCACGGAAAATGGCAGGATCTAGAGCTTAAATTCGGATTTTTAGCAACTTTTTGGTGCTGTAGGGGGGTTTTAACGCTTTAAACTTTTAAAAATGAATGAAGAGTTGTAGGTTAGATTAAAACTGTAATTGTTCTTTGCTCACTAGATGCATAAAGACCGCTTTAGGAAAATCATGTTTTTATGACTAACACGTAGAAAAAAATGCATTTATAAAAGCATAATATCTAAATTATTTCTTTTTGTAAATGGAAAATAAATTAAAATATTATATGTTTTGGTAAAAGGGTTAGTTTATACCACAAAAAAACTCATCTAATATTACGAGAATAATTAATTTTGCATTATGTGATGATTTTTTGGCGTCAAAATAAATGAAATTTTTCAGTCAACTTCGTGGCTCCATATCTCTAAAACTAGAGCGATATCACTCATAACAATGTTGCTACATATTTACTACTATAAGAAGGTTATCCAGTTAAATTTTTGTAGATTTTCATTCAGTCCCTTTTCAGATATTAAATCTCAAAGTTAGCATTTTTTCTCCAAAATGCCAAGTTTGACAAATTATATAAAAAAAAAGACTGTCTTCAAATGTTTCACACTACTTCTGGGAATAGTCCTATGAGATATCTATTCAAGGGAAAAATAAGTAAGGGTTAGTCTTAATTCCTTCTACTAATATTTTTATGCCAAAAATGTAAAATTTCACACAAAAAATCTTATTTTTAAGCCAATTTTACACAAATTTGTTGCTAATTATCAGAAAAATAACTGGTATAGAAATTTAGATCATTTTTTGCTCAATCAAGCGGTTTTTAAATCATTTTGATATATTTATAAATAAAAAAGTTATAAGCATCTTCACAAAGTACTCTTTTCACGAAAAGTCGCTTCTGCAGCTACTGAAAAGTGCTTGCCAAAAAAAATTCTGAAGGTTTAAAATTTTTTAAACCATTGTTTCATGCTCCTAATATAACAGCTAATTAACAGGCAAAAAGTTTTAAAAATCAAAAATAGTGAGCAACAATGTTTAGTTTTCCTGTATGATTTTGCATGGATTGACCCGACTATCCAAGTGGATCAGGATGGCGCAATAACTGTGGATAAGCAAATTTTGCAGATAATTGCAAAACAGATAAGAACAATGAAGTGTATACCTTTGTGCAATAAATGTAAAGTAAAATACAACGTTAAAGAAGCACAAATACGTAGGGATACTGCAGACATGTGTTTCAGTGTTACAAGGAACGTCTTTTTTCAATGCAGAAAAATTGTGAGCTTATGGATGCACAGACATCCGACATTTTGTCGAATGGGGTAAGGTTGGTCAAGTTGGAGGTATACACCCATTGAAATTAACATTGGACCAACCATCGGAAAAATTAATGTTGACTTACCGAGGTTGTAGAGTTTCCAAAGTTTAACTGTATTTCTGATTTTCTCGTAAAATTTGGATTCTCGGTTTCAGAACTTATTTTCAGTGAGTTCAGTTGTTTTGTCTACGTTAATCTCTTACTCTACCTTGCAATAAAACTCAAGTATAAATTATTTGGGTGCAAATCGAGGAAAAAAGGGGAGGGCTTCCTTAAAACTAGCTAACTTACACACACAATTTCCGATTCTAAACAATAGCTCCACCTGAACTATTTGCTGATATTCATTCAGAATAAATTACCCAAACATTAATGCAAAAACTGTACCTGTCCTTTCCTAAAGAGTCCTTTAACATTTTTGGAATCGATTTCCAGTGCTTTATCACAATTCTGTATGACTTCCTGGGGTTTTTCTAGTTTTAAGAAACATGCAGCTAGATTGAGGTATCCTGCTAACAGTAGAGCTTGTTGCTTATCCTTTTGATCACCTGTTAGTTCAGACTCGCTTTGCAGATAATCAACAATTTTTTGATATTTTTTTGAAGCCATTTCATATTTTTCATTCTGTAAAAAGAAGAAAGATATACATTTAATTCACACAGTTCTATACTTAATATAATGCATAAATATATCATTATAAAATGTGTTATAAAACTGTTGAAAAATGTGAAAATAAAAAAAATTAAATTTATACTAATGTTGCTTTCAAATAGTAAAATAAACTTTAGTCACATGCAAATACTATTGGGTGATCTTGAAAAGCAGTATTGATTTTATCTTTTATTTATAAGCAGTATTAAAAACAAAACCTGATTTTAATTCAATGAATAACTTGTATATTTTTGTAATTTTATATATTTCTAATTATGCTAAGGTTAATAAGGCTAAAATGTTTAATAATTAAGTTAAGACATAATTAACAAAATTTTAAGGAAAGCTAAGAAAAATGTAAGAGACCAAAAAAAAACCCACTAAATATGAGTAACTACGAACAAATCCCAATTTTTTAATAATTTATCAAATATCTTGTTTTCTATATTCTATTGCATTTCCAAACCTACTGTATTTTCAAAAATTTTCATAAATCTCAAAACAAAATACACAACATTGGTAAAAACTTAATTTTTGCGAGTGGTATTTTTTTGAACCAGCTTGGATGCAACAGAGTTGAAAATTTTGAAAGAACGCATAAAAATAATGAGCTTGCAAGATGTTTAGTACAGAATATAAAACATAAGAGTAAAAACAATGATGAACATGATTAGTGATGTTAAAGCGGTAAAATCACATAATAGGTAAAAACAGGCAAGTTTTACACAAGCAATCGGATTTCAAAATGAGTAAAATTTGCAGACTTGTACATCACTTAATTTGTAAAAGTTTTTTTACATTAAAACTAGAAGAATTAATATAATTGAGGGCATATTTGGTAATCTTAAAAAAAATAAAATAAAATAAATAAATAAATAAATACAGAAAACTATTTAATAAATAAATAATAGGTTACCTTAAAATAACTTGTTCCTTTGTTTTTAGCCATTTCTGATTGCTCAAGTTTTTCTTCGGATGTCATGTTCCAAGATTCCTTTTCCTGAGAAGCAAAATACTAAGTTATTGTTCTGCTTAGAATTGCTTTATATTTTTGGATAAAAACACATCCAAAGTAAAACTCATGACTTCATAACACATATTTAAACACTTAAATTTAGTTAATAAATATATAAAAAATTTTTTCTTTTTTCTTAAAGAATGAAAATTTAGAATAAGATATTTTAAATGAGCACCAGTGAGTTTACTATTCAAGCAGTTTGACATAGCAGATTATTAATCCAAGTGTAATAATTAATGTTACTTCCACATACCAAACAGCACACAAAGTGGAACTTCTTTTCTGGAACTAAGTGTGCTAATTCTCTGGAAATTCCTTTAAATAAAATTTTAAGAAATCTCGAACACACTGTTTCCGCATAACTTTGTTTTAGATATGAACATCCAGCAGAAACTAACATTAATAATAGCATTGCCTCTGCAATGAGTATAAACCAATTTTCTATATTGACAGTAACTCGCTGGACTAACAGAGCCATTTGTGAAGAACTGTCGTATCATGCAGGAGTGTAGTGTTCAAAACGCTGTTTCCTTAAAGCAAGCTCTGTTAAGAAAAAAAGTTAATGAACTAATTTATGGATTAGTATCAAAAATAGCACAAAAAGCTGGTGCAATTAGCTTTTTACACTATACATGCTTTTATCTTGAAGCAGGTTTTAATTAGAGGGAAATGTATTCTTTTTCTTAGCTCTTGATTAACCTATCACAGCTTTTTCAGTAACTAGGACTCCACTATATACATATAATGCTGCTTTTATGTTGATTCCTAAAAGAAAAGACATACCTTTTCAAAAGATGTAAGAGTAACTTCATATTCAACAGTGCTATTGGGTGGTATATTGAGTTCTTTATTCCCTTTATCGCCAAATGCATATTTAGGAGCTACAATTATTTTAGAGGTTTCTCCTTTCTTAAATTTTTGTAGAGCTATGTCTAGACCTTCAATAACATTTTCTTCGAATGATTCACCAATCACAAATTTGACGTCTCTTGTTTCAAATACTTTGTCTTGGAATTTTCCAACATAATGCACTGAAATAAATACATGTAAAAATTACTCCACATAAAGTATTTTTATTAAAGTTAAATATTGTAAGACTTTCATAGAAAAATTTTGCATGACAGGATGTATAAAAAATAAAAAATATGATTGTGTTACTTTACTACATAGATATACATTAGATATTCCCAACAGCCATTAATTGCCGGCTACAAAAAAGAGTTGTGAAACACAACTAACCTTCTCTGACTGCGAACTTCTCAAAATATATTTTAAGTAAGCAGCAACATTCAGGGTGGGCTACCTTAAAAAAGGTCTAGAAGGGAGACTCATGATTCTGCAGAAGCTGTACACCACAACTTTGGGGGCATTAAAAAAAAGGCAAATTACTTTTTTTTTGGAACCTACTAAATTTTTTTATAGATTCTCCGGAAGGAGGAGCACGTAATTTTGACACAACCTCGGCTTCACTTAGGCTGGATCAGCTCCAACTTTTGGTACAGCACTCATCATTTCCTTTCGGTTTACCTTTCTTATTATTTCTCTAATAATGTACATTAGAAAGTGTATTGAGCAAAAATTAATATATTTTTGGAATAAATATGTTTTTATTTGATTGCATGGATGGTCATGACATATGATGTGCAATAAGGAGGTAAACGGGTTAGGTATTAAAAAATATTAATTACTTGGGTGAATAATTGTGGCTTTAGTGAAGAAAATACAAGTGGAAAATAAATGCATAGGGCAAAAAAGAAAATGCTGGGAAAGAAAAGCATCTCTTATTTTTTTTTAATTGCCACTTATTTTGTACAATTACCATCTAAGGAATGGATGTATAAAGGACTATTCTATAGTAGAGGGCTGATACTGCCAAAATTAATTATTTAGCAGATTAGGGTTGCTTTACGTTTTCAAAAAGGACTTCATCGCAAAATTATATTCGGACAAAATTAACCCTTGGTATTATACAATACATGTTCGAGCAATTAGAGCAGCTTTAGGATCACTCTTTGTGTTTTATTCAGAGGAAGATTTGTCTTTGCCAGGACACCATCTAGTTGTGAAGTAAAAATTAACATAACATGAGTAAATTTAGATATTTACCTTCAACCACAGATCCTTCATTAGGAGTTAAATATCCTTGTCCTTCTTTAATTAAAGACCTCAAAATGCTTTCATCATTATCAGGACTAAGATCTTCCATTTTCCAATCAATTAATTCAACATCAAATACTAAGGTTGCATTTTCGGGAATTTTAGGCGGGCTTCCTTTTTTGCCGTATGCATAATCAGGAAGGCAAAATAATGTACTCTTCTCCCCTTTCTTCATGGTGGCAACTCCAATGTCCCATGCTTTGATGACTTCACCTATACATTAAAGAAAAAAGGTTGGCATAATAGCTTGAAATAAAGATGTAAAATTCTCTGATTTTACCTTTTAGATAAAAATCTTAACAGCATTCCAATATTTAATAAACAATAATATTACAGCATTACACATTTTAGACGTGAATAAGTAACTTCAAAAAATAAAATTAACATATTTAAAAAAGCCTTGCATGGAGTAAATTTAAGTGCAACATTATTCTAAGTACATAGTGATTAAGTTTACAAATACCTTTGTACAATAGATGTAGAAAAAATTACAACGTTAAGAAGGCACAAATAAGCAGGGATACTGCAGACACGTTTTTCGGCTTTACAAGGAACGCCTTTTTCACTGCAAAATTCCTGGAAATTTATACTCTAGGAAATATTCCCAAAATTAATACATTTCAGGGAACTTATGGGAAGCTAGAATGTAAGACATAAATAGCGGAAAAATACTTTTTTATAATATTACATAGCAAATAATTGCTAAATAATAGTCTAATACCATCATGATTTGATTTAAAAAAAATTCAAAAACTTCTTTACAAAAAATGAAAGAGCATATGAAAAAATAACAATTAGTGATAACTGAAACTCTTATAACCCAGAAGGAACATAAAAAGAACCAAGTAATGGGACGCAAAATTACACATTTCATCTTGAGATTCCAGGGACCAATACTTATTTTACCGTATTTTCGGGTAGATAAGCCGCACCACCGTATACGACGAACTTCGCAAAATTCGGGAGAAAAAAAAATTCTTTCATCAGATACGGCGCATTGGCATATAAGCCGCATAAAACTTTGTCAAAAATTCAATCTGAGAGAACCTACACCTACGCTGTTTTCTGGTCTGGTATTGACATCGTTCAAAAACAATGACAAAGAATAGGAACATTGATTTGAAAAGTTTCAGCATCATAGATAAATAAAACGTTGCAATATTTTGGCGATAACTACAACTTATAGTAACCCTGTTCTACTCCGGTTGGTTTCTACTGCAACCCTACTTCCCATCCTCATGGCAATGGCGGCTGCAACAGCCAGCCAGCAGCAGAAATGCTATCACTCTTTTCAAAATAGATGTTTTCAAGGGCGTTGCAGTTGTAGTTCTGGATGTCAGACTCAAATTTGTTTTGTTTTTAAGCAATAATTATAAACACAACATGAACTTTAAAAAAAAGACAAAAAAAAAAAACTTTTACATCGTAGCCGCCATGGAGTATTAAGCCGCACTAGTTAAAATTCAGCTTTTAAACATGTATAAGCGGCGGCTTATCTACCCGAAAATACGGTACTACCGTTTTTCGATACCTTCACAAAAGTCATCTTTTAAAATTGGTACTTACATAAAATTAAAGGAATAAAATCAGCACCTTTATAAAAATATGTAATTGTCATATTCACAAAAATAGCATTAAAAATTGTTGGTTTTAAACCGAAATTTACTCATAAAATAGAACGTTAAGGTGATTTATGTGAACACCCCATGAGTAACAACTTTATTGTAGCATTTTAACTTATTTTTAGCAGTTTTTTGCCAAAGTGCAATTACAAAATTTAAGTGCAATCTTTTAGCATCTGTTTTTGGATTGCTATTTTTCTGATAATATCCTGGATTGAAAATAAAGCAAAGCCTATTGAGCTGAAACACAATGGTATTTTTCACTCTTTATGTTCCACCTCCCTCCCCTGTAGAAAAAAAATTTAATAGTCGAAGACATTGCACTTTTTTAATTAAAATTCAAGTTTCTTTTACATAAATTAGAATTTCCGTTACAAAAATTAAAAATCTATACCTGTGAGGGAAGGGGAGGCTGGGCTTTTACAATAATACAATGTAGATGTAATCTTTCGCAGAAATTGGTAGTAAGACAAAAATTCTGGATTGGCCCTCGGATTTTTTTCCTATAATCTTCTACAATGGCTCTAGACTTTTTTTCAGATTTTTTTTTTCAGTTGATTATTTATCAATTTACAGTTGTATAAAAGCTAAATGAACATAGTTGCTCGCTTTAATGGCAGAGGGTTCCTCTTTTTAGAGTACATCCACGAGAATGTACTAAGCATACGGGTTGTGGCGGCAGAAGTAACAGGAGCACCTAAGATACCAATGGTCACATCTGCTCAACCCCCCAGGTACCTTTGAACCCCACCCACCATAATAGTGGCCCTTTATGATAACTTTGTTTCCCAATAGGCATAATTTAAAGCACCTAAATTCTAAATAAGCATTAAAGAGTTAAAACTTGGGTTTTTTGAAAATTCCTATAAATTCCCAATTTTTGAGAAGGTAAGATGGTCAAGGGAATATTGCCATTTTTTAAATTCCTTCCCACTGGGAATATTTTGGACTCACATCACTGTAAGTACATAAATAAAATTAAAATTTTAAATAATTAAATGTACTTAACACTAATCAATTACTGATTGACTGTCCATTTTTTTGCGACAGTCAGAATGATGCAGAATAGGGCTAACAAGAGGACATGTGCCCCAAAGCAGAATATTTTGTGATGTTCTGCAACGTAAAATCATTCGACCAAAATTGTTTCTGCAAGTACTTCAAGCACTATATGCATAGAAAAGGGAACTTTTTTAAAAAGTGATCCCAAAATCAAAACTGTCCTACCTTGTATGACAGTTCATAGAATATTTGTTTATGGTTATACAAATGAACAAATATTCCATGAAAGGAATATTTGTTTATTTGTTCAGTACACAGTCTTAACTGCAAAGAAAAGCATGAAATTAGGATTTCAGGCTGATATTCTTGACAGAAAATGAAAAACCCTGTACTATGCCCCCATTCTAGGCAGCTAAAAAAGCTGCCTCTGTTCCTCCAAACAAACCAACAAAACTCTAACCGTCCTGCCTCCCTCAGAGTCTTTGACACCACAATGAAACAATGTTTTCACCCAGAATAACAGCACAGCCAAGTGATGGCTACAAAAAGATGGTGGAGGTAAAATTTTAGCTTCATATAGCTAATCATTTACATACCAGTCTCATGGGTACAAGTTAGGCCATGCTTCTAAGACGGAAAATATTTGAGACCCCCCCCCTCCCATGCATACCAAAGAAAATGAACAAAAAAAAAAAATACATATATTGTTCATTAAATTGGCTAAATTGAGGGGGGGGGGGCTTAATTTTACTTTTAGTAGCAAGATCATGTTTTTAAGCATAGTAATCGAGAGGGGGCGGGGGAAGGATTTGTCGAGACTTTAGTTCAAAAAACCTATTTTTATACGATGTTTAGTGATATTAGGATAAGGTGGACCGATTTTTGACGACTTTAGAGGAGGAGACACAGGAAATAAAATCCTAAAAACGAAATTGTAGGTCATATTTGATGAAGTTAAGAGAAGGGAATGTATGGGGTCGAAGAGAATCAACACCGACAAAGGAATTATGCCATTGCAGTTCGTTTATTCAGAAAGAGAAAGAAAGGCTTCAATACAAAAGTTTTGGATTGGAATAAGGATTAAAATGTACTTTTAAGAAATCTGATTTTATATTCCCTTCAATTTTGTTTCCTTTGGAAGTAAATATTGAAGGATTGAGATATATTTTTTCTGTCCCATGGTCCGTCTTGGCGATTTTGTCAAGACGGAAATCCGTCCTGAGACGGAAGGTCTTGCATCCATGACCAGTCTTTGAGGAGGGCGATTAAGGGCATAAAACAAGTGTAGTCAAAGGTACTTTTATGCAGAAATCTATAGGTTTTCTGCAAATATCTTTTACTAAACATGTAATTTTGAAGCAAATTTTGTGCCATTCAAATTAAATCGAAAGTTCTGCAAATGTCGCAAAAATTCAACCTTTTGATTTTTTGCCTAGTAAGCGTAATTTGAAAGAAAAATGGAAGAAATCTGCCAAAATTGTGCTAAATTCCAGAAAAATTATATTTTAAGTTATAAAAACTTCTTGCAGAAAATCTGCTTTTTCAGCAAAAATTTTTCCTCACATTTGAACAGAATTGTTCTGTAGTTCAAGTATCTGTTCTGCGACGTACGTTCCAAATTTAACAGTATTCTGCTTTGGGGGACATGTGTCATGTCCATAATTAGGGGTCTAGCTCGAAATTGGAGTAGTATAACTTTTAAGTTTTCAGGGGACCAAACTAACATGGGCCAGGGCCTGTCCAAATTGGCTCCCAGCCATCAAGGTATCAGCCTCACATAAACACATCCTATCATTCGCTAGTTCAATTTTTATGACGGCTTCATTTTCAGGGACCGCGCTAAGGATTTTAAGTTATTAGCCAGTAAATTAGCCAAATGTTAAAAATCTTAGCCAAACTTCGAGAGTTTCAGTCAAAGAATTTTAATTATTTGTTTTTTTTTTTAAATGTAATACATTTATTTTTTCCCCAAGTAAAAATTTTTGACAATTTTCCATTCGCCAATACTTTAGCCAAATCAGAATTTTTTCGCCGAATTTTCTATTTTATCGCATTTGGCGAGATGGCGAATGCTTAGCGCGGTCCCTGATTTTATCCTTCAATATAACATTTAATTTTTCTTCATAAAGTAGAAATACCTTTCCCAAGAGTAAACTCAAAAGGCTCTCCGCGATCAACGCTAGAGTCGAATTTTGTACCATCTGTCAGTTTTCCAGTGTAATGGACAATAACCTTATCTCCCTTGCATGGGCCAGCATCACCTACACCAGCAGTATTTATAGTTTTCAGCACACCACCATCGTGATCAGGTGAAACATCTACAGCATCTGGACCCGGAACATATTCACTTTTGTTACACTCCATTGTTTCTGTCTCACTCATATTGAATTATCTGAAAAAAAAGTTACAATTCAAATGATAGAAATAAGCAATCATTAGTCGCTTTTTTAGACCAAAAATTTTGATTTGATGCTTAGATTTCTAGCTCTAGGCGACAGATGACTTTGAAACTTTTTCGACCGAATAATTAAGATCTGCTTGATTAGATGGATAAATTTGTTAATTTTAAAATACAATAAGTTTGGCCTTCTTTTGTACATTTTGTGATTTTTTTTTAATATGATATCTTCAATGTGTAGTAGCACTTCTATTTAATTAAGTGACCACCTGGCTCAATTGCGCACTAAAGTACTTTAATTGGGTGTCCTGATGACACTTAAATTTGAATTTCCAACACTGCATTAAAGGTACGTACTTCCCTTAGTGCATTTATTCTTGACAATTTACAATTTATTTATCGCTTTTCCAAATCGAAAATTTCATAATTTGCAACATTCAATAGCACCAGAGCGGACCAAATGACCTTTCACAAAAAAGTATCTACTGCTTTATGGAACATTTTCCTTTGTAGGATGATTTTATTTTTAGTAACGGAGCTAAACAATGTTCGATAAAAACCTCATGAAAAAGAGTAGCAATCAAAGTATAAGTAGTTATGGAATTATACAAAATTTTAAAAACAGCTCAGTTCCGGCATTAAGACTTCAATTTCACCCTTGCTTTAGGCTCATAAAATGAACAAAATTGAAAATGAATTTACGATTGTTAATTAGCTTCAGATTTACCTTGTTAGCAAAATCGGAAATTTCTTCTTTAGACGTTTACAACAAAATTCATAAAATCAATCAAAATAAAATATTTACTTTTCTTTTTGAATTTACATACCTGCTGATGGGTTGTATTTAAAAATAAATATTAACACTTCCACAAACTTTTTAGGAAGTGATTTAAATAGCGCTTTTAACAACTTACTTCTTTGAAAGTCTTTTCCTGAAAATTAAGATTATTAATTCAAAATGATAATCATATTTTGAGATCGCAAAGTGTTTTTCTTGATACTCACATATCTTCAACAAACAGATTTAAGAATGAAATGAAGGAAAAATCTTTCCAGAATGTTCCTTATAATGCCGGCAAGAGAAAGCGTGCAACAGAACCACAGACGCTCGTACAGTGCAGTGGCTAGTTTTCCATTAATTCTGCTTTTTACAAGTGAAGAGAGCATGCGCAAAACAACACAAAAGACGAAAACATTTTTGTTTTATTTAGCAAAAATTTTTATTTTTAGTGTTGACTTTTGGAAATTATTGATGTTGTAAATGCCACATCAAAGTAAAAGAACACTGAAATCAACATGGCCAAAAATATATTATTTTCGTTTAGGGAGAAAAAAGTAAAAATGCACCACCTCTGAAAGTCAGTTAAATTTGGAAACTGTGACTGCAAAATGATTTAGTAAACATCTCTGTGAAATGATAGCCAAGATGTCCTAATCATCGGAAATTATAGATCTTCGTTTCATTCCTAGTAACCAAGGAATTTCCAATCGCTTTAAATGTTTTGGCGATACCTTAACTTTAAGAAATTCAATAGCAATGTTTTCTACTTTCGTTGAACAAATTTAAATTGAATCTTACAATGGCATCCATATTCAAAAATCAAGTTCTAAAGCATTTGTCCAAGTATGATAATTTTTAATGTATTTACTTCAAACATTTTGAGTTAAAATGTTACGCTAGTGAATTCTCTTTAAAATTCCAATATTTTTGTAAGTAAGATTCCAGTTTGTTGTTCTTGTGATGGGACGAACGAGAGAGTAATAATTTTATTCCTAGTCGAACTGTAATTTACTAAGTGTATTTTGTTAAAATATCGGTTTGTGTTTGCTCTAGGTACTTGGAGTATGAGTAATAAGAATTAAGTCATGCCTAAGCGTTGTGATAGACCTTATATTAAACTATTACAGATGTCGAAAAATAATTAACAAAAATGCTTTTTAAATCTCTCTTCACTTCAAAAATAATTAAATCACCTGACAGAAAGGAAATTATCTGCTATTTTTGTTGCACTCTTGCCTACAAAAATCCTTTTCAAAACTTTTTCTTGAGGATAAAAATATCTTGCAATGATAGCATGTCAAATTTTCCCTAATACCTTTACCACAGTTTAATTTAATGATAAATTATTTAGCATTATAACATCATTGTTATAAATAAGAACCTAGAACTTCCATAGAAGTATCAATATTAAAGAAACATTGCTTTTCATTTTTTCACTTCATTTACCAATCATGATTATAAGACTATATTTAAATAATTTGTCATCAAAACTAGAAGCACACCGAGTAGTACTTTGGCCCACTACCGAGTACGCGGCCTGTCACTACTCGGCTCAGAGGCGGGTCTAACGGTACACGCATGGATGCAAGACCGTCTGTCTCGAGACGGATTTCCGTCTTGACGAGATTGCGGAGACGGAGCTTGGGACGGAAAGAAAATTTAATGACTTTCTTCAGTTTTTAGTTAACAAGAAATTTGTTTTCTCAATGTTAAAAAAAAGAAATAAATTTCAATTCCAAAAAAATTCTGAGAACCCTCAACCATCCTCTTTCTAATATTTTTTGCGATAGCCTGCATTGCGGTTTTGGAATCTAGAGTTTAAAAAAAATATTGTAAGAGAGCTCCTGAACCCCATTCGTTCCTTTTACGTTACCAAAATGACCGATAATCGCGTATTTAGGACTTATTTTTTCAAAAACTCCGGGGGGAACCCCCGATACCCCTCTCTTCTATATCGTTGGCATTCATTCAATTTTACGTTTTTGGAGCAACGATTTAGAAAATGCACGAAGGAGAGCCTCCCCCCCTTGCTACACACAAAACAAAATGCTTGAAATGCTGCACTTAAACGGAGGCTCACGTTGTTACAAAAATAAAAGCTCAAAAAATTCAAATTGAGTACTAATATTCAAAAATTGACAAAGTTAAAACAAACAATATTAAAAATAATATATCCTAAAGTACGCAAGGAGGGGGGGGGGGCTCAAAATAATTTGCGTCTTGAATAGATCACTGAACTTGCACCCATTAGTACACGTACTAAGCGGCCGCATAGGGGCCCGTCGACCCGTGATACGCCATGGGCAGACTTAGATAAAATGTAAAACTGTCTTCGAACTTAAATTGTTTCTTAAAAATTTTCTGCAAAAAAAAGGGGGGCTTCTGAATCCTAAAGTGCTACTAACAACAAAAATATCAAGTTGTATGAAGTGCAGGTTCTACCATGAGGTTGGTTGTCAATCCGTCTTGATTAATGAATGTGTCAGTTTTGTATGTAACAAGCTACTGTCCCACAATGAACAAAATCAAGACATGTTTCAGATAGAAAACTTCCTAAATAAATAACTTTTTAAGCAAAATGCCAAAATTTTTTGCAAACTTTGAAAGTTTTCTGCGAAACGGCGTTCGCCCGTTCGTCTATATTATCTGGGTTTGGCCATGGGGCCACGAAATTCTCCTGGAATCTAAATTGCGAATGCACTGGTTTTAGATATAACTTCAACCTGTAGCTAAAGGAACGAGCTTTTTTGCAGCCGGGGACTAATGTATACCAATAGGCTAATAAGGTCCAACCTTGGGGTTCCAAATTTGTTTTATAAATATTTTAAGAGACGATGACCTACGCTCAACTGGAATTTATATCAATAGTCCTATGTGGATCGGCTTAGGGGCCCCTAATTTTGTTTGCCGTTGTTTTAAATTTGGATATTATGCGTACGTTGCTGCTTTATCGTACAAGTTTGCTTTTTAAAGCGCGAAAAAACGTCAAATCAAATCCGCAAAAACTTTTTTTTTGTCCTTTCCCCACTTTTCACGGCAGTATAACACGGGAAAAGCGCATTTAAGATATGAGGGTCTGATTATGCACTACCCAATAGAGCCTATTTGGAAGCACATCAATCTTCATCAAGAGGTAAAAGCTTTTACTTAACTCACATTGCTTAAAAATATTTTCGACGAGAAAAGTTCACAGCATTATATATAATAATAAAATATTTTTACAGCTGATCATTGAATTTATTTGGTCAATTTTATTTTTTTCTTTATTATATTTGCTTATAAAAATTGCTTGACAATGACTTGAAGTGTTATATAACACACATAATATTTTTCTTTTCTTCAAAACAGATACTTTCCGGTTCATATGTTTTTTATATCTCTTCTGTTATTTCAAAACTTTTTTCCCTCCAAAAATATAACAATTCGATGTTGTGCTTTTGAGTCATTAGAAGCCCCCAAAACAGCATGATTTCCTTTTCAGTTTTGGCTGACTGCTGACTTTGAGTGGCCATGAGTCCCTCGAGAACTCAGGGGATTGATAATCGTTCCCTAAAAGTCGCTCCCTGAGTTGATGCTCAAGGCGGTATTTGAGAATTGGTGGTGTCTTTGGTTTTTGGTTCAGTCAGAGACCATCACTTGTAAAATAAAAGTTGAAAGGAGGACTTGACTGGGGTCTTATCTCTTATTTTAGTATCAAGTCAATGGTGTTCGTTCGTTATTATTTATGAGGGCTGCCATCATAATATTCTTTTGCCCTTATTTAAAACAGACCACCATGGAAGGTACATGGGAATATCTAACCCTTTCTCACGATTTTTTTACTCAATTTATGGATAAATGGTTGCCGCAGACAACATGTCTATTTCATGAATGGAAAGCGAGACTTACTTAACTTTTGTTGGATTATTTCTAAAAGTAAACTTTAACGCTTTACTATGAATTTGATCATTTTGTTATGTTTCTGATTCTGAAAGAAAATGAGGACTCATTCAAAAGAATATCTGAAAATTCAGACAATTTTAGTCTCTCGTGTCATAATGTTTATCAAGCTGCTAGAGGGATGTCTTGCACATTTCCAAATGTGGAGACACTTTTGAAAATATTTTTGACAATACCTATGTCAAATGCATCAGGTGAAAGATTGTTTTCTGTTTTAAAAAGAGTAAATAATTATTTACGTAGTAAAATGGCAGAAGAGAGGCTTTACAACTTAGCCATATTGTATATTGAACAGGAACTGTTGAACCGTGTCGACACGGAAAACATAATTAATGATTTTGCTGCAATTGAATCTAGACGAAAATTTATATGAGGTATGTAAATAAAAAATATTGGTAAATTGTATTGGTTTTTTTTCGGGGGGGGGGGGGGGCAAAAATTTTACTGCTTGGGATTCACTTGGACACTTCACTTGATCCGTCTCTGACTCGGCTAAGTACCAAGTATTTGGTATGACTACAGTTTAAAATACAATAATTTCGATTATTAAAATATTTCCGTAGCATTTTTCATTTAATTTGTTTTCTTAGGAATTGCTTTTCAAAAAATAAATGCTCACAAACTTTTTCTTACAATAATGAAAATGACTTAATTTTCCTCCTTCTATGTACTGTTACACTATACCAAAAATTTTAATCTACAACCCAGTGGCAGAAAGCTGCTGACGCGGCGACATAGTCGCAGAATCAGAGATACCGCGCGCAGAAAGATTTTTGTGATGGAGAGCAAAAAAAAAAAAAAAAACAGCCAAAAGAAAAAAACTCTATGAATCTATAGTATTAATGTTAACATTTCTTGTGTTACTGTAAGAAGGTTGCATATATATTTATTATTGAAGAATATTCATGTTGCAGAAAGAAATTGGTTCCAGAAAATCTGTCGCAGAAAACTGAAAACAATTCAGCCACATCTATAAAACGATGGTTCAAAAAATTTGTAATTTAAGTTTTCAAATGATTCAAAATAAATTTTAATAGTTTTTTAAAGGTTTCTCATTATGAGTCTATGAATATTCTTTTTAGGGATCACATTGAACTGTTCCTGGCCAAAGAATTTAAAATACACTAATATGTGATATGGAAAACATGTTACACAGATATGTACATTTATAAATTTATAAGATAGAAATGACACATTTAAGCAAAGCTTACTTTTACCCTGCACTGATTTTATAAGTGTCGATTTTTTTTTTGACTCAAACAAAGAATATAGCTGCATTTTGTGACTAAAACAATAGTAAAGTTCTTAAAAATTTCTTTACATTGAGAAATATTTAATTTTTACTACTACTCAGTATTGGCCAAGTACCTGATTAAAATTTAGCCAAGTACTGAGTATTTCGTAAGTTGGCTGAGTACAGAGTATTTACCAACTACTCATCACAGCATTTATTGAAACAGCATAAGTTTTTTAATTCATTGAAATTTTCCCCAAGTTGCCAAACTTATAATAATTATAATAATATTTAAAAAAACATTTAATTGTTTTATGTTCTTTCACATTGAATTTTTTTCACAGATTTGCCAAAAATCTTTCTCCTGACAAGCTACATCTTAGCACTTTAAAAGGACATGGAGAACTACGTAACTTAGAATTAAATGAAAAAGTTTTGACAGAACTTCTTGAACTTCCTGCATGGTTGAACTTGAAATGTGCCACTTGCAATCATGTCACTTTACAGGTTTGTATTTTAGTTCTGTTTTGAGCTGTTGTGAATTGAAATTTGCTTGAAAGTAAAGCTTAAAAATCAGTAACAGCATAATAAATTATCTTCAAAACATAAATAAAGCCCTTAATTTTAAACAATAATACAAATACAAATGCCAGCAACAGGGCTGGTCCTATTCAAATTAAAGACCCCAATGAAGATCGATGGCCCTCTTAAAACTATCTACTCCCTTGCTCCTTACCGCCTCTTTCGGTAAACTATTCCAAGTTCCCACTACTCTGCTAAAATAGTAATTTTTCCGAATTTCCAGGTTAGCCTGAGATTTAAACAACTCATAACAATGACCCCTTGTTCTGCTTTCCGTACAAACATTTAACCCTATAACATCTTTTATTTTGATAAATTTAAACAACTGAATCATGTCCCGGGTAATGTCTAGAATCACCCCCTGCTTGACGCTATTTCCCAAAATCGCCAACTTTCCACTTTCACGTGAGCGTCACGAGTTAGCAATGTTGCAGAGTGGCCGTAACGAGAAATTGCTAGATTTGGTGAATAATCGCCATTTGGTGAATAAGGGGGTGATTCCAGACTCGCACTCATGTCCCCTCTGATTCTCCTTTGCTCAAGATTATACATATTATGCATTCTAAGTTTGGAATCATAGCCAAAATAGAATATCCATTCACTAACCTTGTAGCCCTCCTTTGTACCCTTTCCAATAAATTAGTATCTTTCTTAAGGTAAGGAGATCAAAACGGAACAGGATACTCTAAATAAGGTCTTACCAAACTTCTATATGAAGGCAGAAGAACCTTCTTAGATTTGTTTGAAATAGATTACCGTATTTTTCGCTGTATAAGACGCACCGGCATATAAGACGCACCCAAATTTAAAGGAGACGAATCTATACAAATCTTGGCTTTTGTATTTGCCTCATAAGACGCAGGCACTTTGTCCATCCCGATTTTGGGGAGAAAAAGTGCGTCTTATACGGCGAAAAATGCGGTATTAATTAATAATAATTATTAAAAAATAATTAGAAGTAAATGTGATGAAAGACAGGGTTGCCATTAATGTTATCAACTGCTATCCGAAGAACTTGTAACTTTGGTTTTATTTAATATATATGCAAATTTTCTATATTTAATCTTAAATATGAGTAGTTTACATTTTTATGATGTTGTTCTGTGATAAGTACACGGTATGCATCAAATAAGGGGGTATACGATTTTATATTTATCCTCTATTTAAGGAACAAAAAGTCCTGTCCTCTAAGTGTCCACTATTATATTTTATATAATTAATGCAAAAAGTTATGAAGTCAAATCTGCAAAAGTATAAGATGATAATGTGTATTTTCAACAGGGTTTAAGCTGAGCTTAAAAATTCTTTAGCAAAAAAGCTAACACTGGAAAAAATTGATTTTCAATAAAAAATTCGCAACTTATATTTCGACTAGTTTGGTATGTTTTGTGCTAATATTACCTTTTTTGCTCATAAGATAGAAAACATAAATCATATCATGGGTGCTGCTTCATTTTTATTTTGTATCTGTCGTGTATTTCTTTTCTTTTTTTTTTTTGGCATTAATGGTGGTTTTCAAATGCAAGTTAAAAAAATACATGTTAAGGTTTTTCTTTAACTTTTTAGATCTCTTGGACTAAACTTAAATCTGTTCCTATTTATTTGGTAAGTTTATACTATTTCATAAAATCATTTTTGTCTGACATCTGTTTTAAATTAATTGTTCCTTTAAATAAAATCAATATTTTGATATTGATTTATGCTTAAGCTATTAAAAACCTTCTTAAAGTATAAATACAAGAGTTAAAAGATGATGCATTAGAAAGTCAATAGAGCAGTTAGTTTTAAAGAAGTAATTCTGGTACAATTTTTAAATATTGGAAGAATTAACTTGAATCAATTTTATTTTATTAGTTTTAAATTTAAAAAAATGTTTCTTTTAATCGCTCAAGAGTTTAGTTCAGATATTGCTTACTTTTTTTTAAGGCATGGAAATACTCCTTAATATTTTTTATATGAGTGAAATTTGTTTTGAAAAACGAGTTTAACAAAAACGTGTTCATTTTCGTAACAAACTATTTTTCAAAGATTATTTCTCTTCTTACTTCCTCTGTCATTAATTTCACACTTTGCTTCCGGTTGCCGTGTTAAATTCAGCCCAGCAAAATGTACGACACTACATAAGGCGGTACACCTCCTATTTCGTCTCAAATTTTTAATTTAAATTTTATTTGCTGCTTTAGAGTTAATGAGCATATAAAGATATAATTAGATCAACTGAAAATTTTGACAGTTGTTATCAAGAAATTATGTATTTATTTCCTTTCATACTTTTTAGAGCAAATCAAGCTGATAGAAGTAGTCTTTAAGTTTAACCCATTAATGCCTGACATTTTTTTTTCAAAGATATTTTGTATACTGGTTACAAACAGTGTTTAATGGACAGGAAAAATAATTAAAAAAAATATTATGCAAAAAATAATTTTTTATTAAGGAGAAAAAAATTGTCCCTCATAAGTTACGATAGACCCCAGAGGGTACATACTTTTTTTACTAAAATTTTTTCTGCCTAAGATATAATATTTAAAAAGACATTTTATAATAAGAAATAAAATCAGCAATTAACATAAACTGGGAAGCTGGGAATAACTTTTAAAACTTAGCTTTTTTTCTTGAGATTGTGAACGATGTCATTTTTGATAAAGATCATATTAAAACTGCTACAGAACACACTTTGCAATGGTTATGTGCTGACTACAATCTGTTAATGATGAATTGAAACAATACCAAGGTACTAATTGAGCACTATTATTTGCAATACACCGCCAACTCGACCATTTCGATCCATGGACAGCTGTTTCGAGCTTATTCTGCTCTCATCAGCATGGAATATGAAAGTAGTCGAGTTGGAGGCAAAAATCCTCTTATATAGCAAAGAGAGCCAAAAAAAAAAAACTGGTAGCTAATGTGAAATTAGAAATACCAGCGAGTGACCTCAATTAGTACGGTACAACTCGTAAATTTTTTGGGCAGGTATAAAGCAGAAGGGGCGGTTACTCACTGCTTTATACCTTGCGCTCTGCCCAAAAAATTTACGAGTTGTACCGTACTAAGTGCGGTCACTCGCTGGTATTTCTAATTTCACATTAGCTACCAGTTTTTTTTTGGCTCTCTTTGCTATATAAGAGGATTTTTACCTCCAACTCGACTACTTTCGTATTCCATGCTGATGAGAGAAGAATAAGCTCGAAACAGCTGTCCATGGATCGAAATGGTCGAGTTGGCGGTGTATTGCATGTTTCTGCCTTAGCCCTTGCTTAGGGGCGGTTACTCACTGCTTTACACTATTATTTGGTTGAAATGTTCATTTTGGGGAAATTCAGACCCTTTTTTGGACCGTCCCTAAAAAGGGACGCTAGGCATTAATGGGTTAAAAAGCTTTTTTTATGTTTTTTTAATAATGTAATGTCTGTGGCTGAGAAAGAAGAGATGCATATTATTATGTTTTTAGCTGTTTGAATGTTAAATTTGATATTATAATTATGATATTTTGGAAAGTTTCCATGCAAAAATGTATCATAATTTGTTTACTTATGTTACTGTTATTTATTATCTGTTGTTTTTATTTGCTTTAGTTATGTGTTTAATGTGCTATTGCTGTTATTGATGCATTTTTCAATATTAAAGTATTTTTGTCTAATGCTCGAATGAATGCTTAGTCTTTAGATGAAGTTATTGTGGAAATAGAAACTTGTGAAGACCTTAGGCCACCTACTCCTATGTCAAGTGAAGCTAGCTATAAGTATGTTTATCTGTATTTTTAATGCATTTAAATGCAGTAATTTCTGATTTTCCTCCTAAGTTTTTATTTAGTGGTTTATTTCTTTGCTTCTTTTAGACTTTTGAATGACTTTTAAGCATATGATAAATGAAAACCATGCCTGTTAGAGTTACTTTAGAATGTTCTTTGATTGCAGAGGCTGCTGTATTTTTCAAATTTCAATGAAAATATATGCTTGTTTATCATCACAGCTTACCAACTTTACCAGCAAATGGTTCCTGTCACTTGATTAAATAATTCATTGTCTAAAATTTTGTTGAATGGTTACCTCTATATAGCAAGATAAATCAGCTTAAATTTTTATCAGTAATTGGTTTAATTTTGACATTTAAATTTATAAAATAAAACGTTTGAATTGTTTTATTATTTTTTATTAAACATTTATCCAGTGTATTCGTTTTTATGGCCACATTTTTAGCAAATGGTTTCTATATACGAATAAACGCAATTATCCGTATTCGAAATACTGCACTACAATATATTTTAAAGTAAAAATTTTGTTATTAATGTCAACGTTTTAACGGAGTGAATCCACAAAAAAAAAAAAAAAAAAAACACCTGTTATGTTTTTTTTTGTGTTTCAATGAAAATTTAACCTGCTCAATTGTGAAGCAGTGCCACCGGACTGCTCAGACTTTATGCTGAGGAAACCGAGCATACTTCAGGCAATTGAGACAACTGACGATGCTTTACCTCTTACCTTAGCAAGCTCTAAAGCTTGAGACTAAAAAAATTTGATAGTGGCCAGTGAGCCCTAAAAAGTTAGTGGTCACCTATGCATTGTTGGTGGCCACTTTGAACCAGTGGTTGGAAAAACTACATTTCTTTTGTAGCGAACTACAACTACTTTGTTATAAATGTAGTTAACTACAACTATAACTACTTTTTTTAAAATGTAGCGACTACAAACTACTTTTGAATTGTAGTCGCTACTTCGCTACTTAAAAAAAAATAAATAAATAGCATACACCGTTTAAGGATTGACCGAAAAAATTCGAAAAGTGGTTTACATTAGTAAATTAACTCATTTGAATATGGAATAGAACTAGGAATTGTTTTTGAATTTATTTGTTACTTTTCCTTTTTGTTCCCTTTGTAAAAAAAGGCGCTAAAATTTGTCCTTATTAGATTTTTTTTTACAATTTTTTACGAATATTCGCCACGAGAAAGGATTCAAAAGTTAAAAGATTGAAAGAATTCCACCTTCAGCTTTTTTTTTTAAATTGCTTGCCAGGGAATACTTAGGAACATGAAAATTATGGTGTCAAATATACCAATGACATTAAACAGATAGAATCTATTTCGTAAAAATGATGATATCTAAGATCAACTCATACTTTTATGGTTCTTATTTCTCATTGAGTCCGCTGCTGTACTCATGCAAGATTTACTCCAGTCAGAGTCAATTAAACCTTGTTTTCTTCCTTTGTTCTCTTTTTTTAATTTTCATTTATTTATTTTTAAAAATTTAAATGTAGTTTCCAGGAACCGCTACAAACTACTATGCTTTTGTATCGCGCTACTCATTACTCTACTTTTTTTAAAAAAGGAGTGCGCTACACTACAAACTACTAAAAAATGTAGCTACTACAGTAGTTTCGCTTCTTGTAGGCGCTACTTCCGACCACTGCTTTGAACCTAGTTCCAAAACTAATTTCACTTCACTTCATTCTGCAAATAGTAATATTAGGCTATATACTTGCATATATCTTAACTAAGTTACTGTATAAAAAAGAAAAAGATTAAATAAAAACTGCACAAATTTTTTCTGAAAAATAGAATTATTCATTTTGAAATCCATTTAATAACATATTATACAAATAAAACAAAAACTAAATGCACATGCATACATACTTGAGGCTTGATAAACATTTAATTCCATGATTAATCATAAATTAGGTCATCTTTGACTATTTTTCCAACAAAGTTTCATTGCATTTTCTAGACTGAAATTTTGTATTTAGATATTTTGTAAAGCAGATGAGTAGATTTTCTCTCCCAGTTAACATATTCCGCCAGTGAAACCGCTGACAGCTATTTTCTTTTCATAATCAGCATGATGCATCAGTATTTTGTATTTTTGTTCCGAAAAAAAATAGGTCGCCAGTTTGGCTACCAACATAACTTCTTGCAGTTGCCAGAGAAGTATTTTTAGTATTTGCGAGTGTCGACCTTTAGCAAGCTCTATGTCGCTGATTGGGCCTTTTGGTACATATTGTACCCTTGCAAGAAAAGTGACATAAGTTAGAATTGGCTAATTTTACAGTGGAATAAAAAGAAAACTCGTGGTTTCTTACTGGTTAGCTGTTGCTAGTATTTTGCAATGAATATTCATTGATATTTTGTAATGAAATATATGTATAAACAACTTAAGTTTTCTGTATAGTACGACTTTTTTAGTTTGTCTCATGTTTTATATATTTTAATTTTAGTTTGACTTGTGTCACTATTAGCACTACCAAGTAGAAACTATCAAAATTTCAGTTGTGGCACTGTTCCACATAAAAGAACACAATGTTTTGATCTGTTTCATACAAAAATCAGAAAATTTGGATTTTTTGAGTTTTGTCACTTTTTGCAAGGGTGCGATACATAAGAAAAGCCTGATTGCACAGTGTCTGGGATTCTTTGACAGTGTTTTCTCTACACCGTTCTCAGGCCTGTTATTTAGGGGGCCGGGGGGGGGGGTGGCCAGTTGCCCACGACTTTCAGAAATTAATGTATTTAGATATAAGTGAGCTTAGTTTTTGCTGATTTCCGATGAAATTACATTGCGTTTTCACCCTTTGCCCCCCCCCCCCCCACCCTTGGAACAACTTGAAATGACGTCCCTGACCGTTCTGGACTCAAATGATTGATTAAACTCTTTCAGCAGGTTCGATCAGTCTTAAACCATTGATAAAAATATTGGTTAAATGCCTAAATGTGCTGACAAATATTTATTTTGCACGCTGAAAGAAATTCTTTGAACTTACTAACCATGTCTTTCTTTTCAGATCTGGAGGCAAATATGGCTTTTCCGACAGAGTTATAGATGGGATGACTGTGGTAGTTAATTCAGTTGTTATTAATTTCAATTCTCCTGCCTTTCAAGCATCTTTCCAGGTATTTTTGTGCCATTTCAATACAGAGTGTGTTATTTCTCCCAGACCGAAAAAGGGCCGAATGTTTCTTAATAAAAGGACACTTTCAAAATAATTTTGTTACAGAACAGATGTTTTTACTTATTTATTCATTATTATTTTATATATAAACAACACATCAGGGCCCAAAACTGGCCATCTTTAGTCTTTATGATAAACTCAAAAAAATCATCCTAGGAGGCAATAATTTGTACATAGACTTATGTGCACCCCCTGCAAGATTTGCAAGTCGGAACTCCACCCCCTTATTGAACTATAAGATATTTTTCCTTTGTAACTTATAGTGCTATTTTCCTGGATTGTTTGCCCCCCTTCCCCCACCCAACACCGGGGGGGGGGGGGTGCTATGTATGCCATTGCTAGAAAGTATCAAAATTAATTTGATACCTTCTTAAAACTAACTTAATAAAATCCACTTTTGTAAAACTCATTCAAAGACAAAGGATTTCAAGAAGTAGGTTGTAAGATTTTTAAAACATCTTGTGTCAGCTTTGAAATCTTAAGTACTATTCTGCAATTGATGTAATCCTATGTTTTTTTCTTCTGAACTACTTTTAACTTTTAAAAAATATTTCATCTTTGTTTGAGTGGCATGTACATTTAAATATTTTCCACACAAAAGAATTCAAATTTCTGTTAACTTCTTAATATTACTCAAATTTCTTTGCTTTAATTTGAATTATTAATTTAAGCAACATTCCCCCCTTACCGGTGAACATTTTAACATTATTGAAGAAATAACCTTTAATTGTCATCTCTTTGTTTTTAATGCTGAATTTTAATCGAATCCGTATAAGTCAAATCCGTTTTGGAGCTACGAAAACATTAGCTCCAAACAACTAATATTGTTAGAACCAACTAAACATTTGATTGTGATGCCTCATCTTTTTTTCTTGTATTCTTACTTCCGTAAAAAAGCTCTAACAGTGCCACTGTAAAAATGTGAAAAGTTGGTTTTAAATTAAGATAAAGATTGCCAACACCAAGGTTATGCAACAGATTGAAAAAAGTTTGTCAAAATAAATACTTAATAGCTGTATATTGTATAGTATTTCTGTGTACATCATGACATTTCTGGCTTGTTATTCAATGTGTGGTTAAACTTGTTCTTTCAGCTATCTCGTGTAGTTCTAGAAAGTTATTGTCCATTTTTTAAAAAGAAGGATCTCCGTCTGTCCCGTATCAAGGATGCCGATCGAGGTGAAGTTTTGCTTTTCAAACGTTTGGAATGGCAAGTGCTGCGAATAGAAGCAAAATCGCGGGATAATGATGCAAACGGCCTCCGTGGGGACATACCATTGACGCCACTGAGGCTCATTACAAACCAAGGTTGCTGCAAAATGACCATCAAAAAGAAACTTTGTGGTACGTATAATTTAATCTTTATATATAAAAATGCATGTATGTATGTATATTTGTATGTTTGTTCCTAATACAAATCCAGTTTTCATCTGATTTTCATCAAACTTGGCACAGAGGTGCCTTGATGCACTAGAATTCACATAGCCAAAATTTTGAAATTTTAAAAAAATCTAAAAGAAAATCTAATCAAAATTCAAAAATTTTTTTTCTCAAAATGGGTATTTTCTTTCAGTTTTGAACAGATAGAGCAGGGGTCTCCAACCTTTTTTACTCGGGGGCCAAATTGAAAATTTTTGGAAGCGAGGCGGGCCAACGGTCCAAAAATAGTTCAGTTCAGATGGTTTTTTTGTAACATTGCGGAAACTCGTAAAATTTAGAGAGCAGTTCAGAAAACTGAAATAAAAGTCATTTTTTGCCACAAAATGTATTTTGCTCTCCAAAAGGAGTTAAAAAAAAAAAAAAAAAAGCCAAACGAGACTAAAAACTAAATCCTTGCAATGTACTACAATTTTATTTAATGAATTTTATGTATTAATGATGATAAGAAACTTAACAATAAATGAGGACAGAGCAAGTGCAACGCTTAGGAAAATTTTTAATGAGAAAATTGCATTTGTTTGCCTCTTAAAATTTCAGTCCATTTAGGGTCGAACTTTGTAGTTCTGATCATTAAAGTTGATTTTAAATGTTCATTTGATTAAGAGATGGGTATTACCGTCGAAAGAAGTTTTTTAAAAAAAATTAAAAAGCTTTGCATTAAAGTTTGAATAGATTTTTATTTATTATTTGACGTATTCACTATGAGATGGTCACTGTTCTGATTAATTTAATTAAAAAAAATATTTTTTAAAAGGGGGGGGGGGAGAATTGAAAAAACAGATTTTTTTCCGCGGGCCAGATCTGGCCCGCGGGCCGTAGGTTGGAGAGCCCTGAGATAGAGTATTAGAGATAAGCCTTTAAGCATACAAATTGATAAAATTTAGCACATTTATATATGAGTTTTTTCCAACAAAGATGACGATTAACAATGAATTATCAATTTAAGGCTCACCTACTTCATTTTAGCATGAAATAAGTTACACATAATGCAATACTGGGCAACGCCAGGTAATAAACTTGTGTTGTATATAATCACATTTCCCTTCAGTCGTTAATTATTTTTACATATTTCAGTTGTTTGATGGTAGAAGCACTTTATCTCAGGAAATTTGAATATTATATTAAGTTTTGTAATAGTTTCTAGTAACTTTTTTTTTTCACTTTCCACTCCAGGGTCCCCCATGAGCTACCACAACTTGTGGTTTAAATGACTGGATGGGGTCCTGAAGAGTGCTCTGTTTTTTAATCCAGACCAGGGCACTGAGCAAACCCCTGGTCCAGTACCCCGATAGGTATTAATTCACTTGGAGGGCTTTGTGACCACGAGCATTCTTAACGTGCCCCAGTCACCGCTGGAAAAGACGGTGGATCTTTGACCAGCTAGGATCCAATCCGGGACCCTCCTGTTAAGAGTCCGACGCCTTACCGATTGGGCCACCACAACCAGCTTCTATTAAACGTAGCTAGTCTATCATCTATATATTACAAAAACATTTATATCGCACGCTGTAGTTTTTGTGAAAATGAAGATGTTGTTGAGTTAGCAAATAATGTACGAACAGAACGGAAAGTTGTAAAAGCCTGGGATATAAAATATTTTGTGAGACTGAAATTTTAGCAATAGTTGCAGTTTCACAAAAATTAAAACCTCATAGTTCTTTTACAGTACTTAAATTCATATGAATATGTGTACAGTGAAAGGTCAGCTATCTGACGTTCAGTTAACGGTAAGTCTCAAGTAGCTAGAATTTCTGGCGATGTTTTTTATATTCCACTCTGTCAAAAAAGGGGAAAGGAAAAAAAAAAAGTGGAAAGTTGTCCTTCCAATAAATGCACAGCTCTAGTTCTAACCCAAAGTACCTGATTTCAATAAGTGCTATACTCATTTAGAAAAGTTCCTTATTTTCTTTTTAGATTGCAGCGTTGTTGGCTCGAGACTGATTTTTGTTCTTGATGATCTATTATGGGTATTGACTGACGCTCAGTTGGTCGCTGCTCTCCACTTCATCCAGTCTTTAAGTGGCTTGGTGCAAAAGGCCACCGAGCTCACACAGAAGCAAAAGGCTAAACAAAAATTAGAGGTAATTAGTGATGTTTATATCTTTGGCATACAGTGGTGGAATTGCTGGACTTGATTTTATCTTAATGATTTTACTAAAGTCAAAATATTTCTTTTGAAAATTATTCCTTCACAATAGAAATTTGGTTAGAATATCATTGAATAAACTTTGCTTTTCATGATTAGTAGTAATGAAGCAGTTTAAATTATACATGTGCAAGAATCGAAATAATATTTTGCGATTTTTTTTTTTTTTTGTATCCTAATACCACAAGGCTTACTAAGGAATTTAGAAAGCCCTGAGGGATTGAATATCAGAGTGATTCTAAATGTACATAGTTTTTTTTTCACTAGAAGTGCAATGTGAAAATACCAAAGCTTAAAAATTAAATGTTTCATTAAACCATAAAACATTAAAAAAAAAAACCTTTTTAGTTTCAAAACAAAGTGTTTTTGAAGTTAAATAACAGAAAAAATCAGAATTCTCAAAAAAATGAAACTATAGAATTTTGTTGGTTAGCCTACTTAATGGCTTCATTTGTTGTAGAGATGTACTCTAGCCTGCTATTTATCAGTTATTATTCTGGCAAGTTTTTTTTCCTGTAAGTTTTCTGTATGTTTTGGGTTTACAAACATATTTTAAGTCTTGGTTCTTAAGAATAATATATTTTACATATGCACAAATATCTTTTTTTTCTTTTTGCCTCCCTTTTGTTGAGCAGGATCTCTGTCTTATGCACTCTGCCATTAATAATCTCATCTCAATGCAAGATTTTACTTTGACAAATTTAATGCTATCTGAAGAAGTTAATGAGCCTGGGATTTTCATTTATTTAGCAACAACCTGACAGGCATGTTCCAGGGACTCACTCTAAATCAAATCTCCCGTTATCGCCAGCTTTCTATCGTCATGATGTCGTTGAAACTTCGTATCATGTTTTGTGTAGTAGAATAGATTTGCACTTGTGTGATGATATGGACCCAAAAGGTATGTAGGAAATACCTTTTGAATTCCAAATTTTAATTATACAAATGATTTATCTATAGATTTAGAGCGCTTTTCCACACGGTAACGGCTAAAATTGGTCTGTAATATTACAACGATAAGTACTTTATCGTAGATTTAGAGCGCTTTTCCACACGGTAACGGCTAAAATTGGTCTGTAATATTACAACGATAAGTACTTTATCGTATCATCTATTGCACTGTTTTACCATTCAAATGAATTAGTTTCTCCAAACCAATCATTTTCCACTACACTTCATTTCAAGACAGCAGTGTGCTCGCACACATATCGTTATGGCTCCTCCATTTAACAGACTATGGCTGTTGTATTTACTTTACCTCCACAGAAAGAAAAAGCAAATAAAGAGACGCTATTAGGGGCAGGATATTCACAATTTTACTTACTAAGAACGAAACACATACTATCAGAATGAAAATCCGAGCTTTTCTATAACAATAAATATTGTCTAAGCATTAACAATGAAACAAAATGGTAAATAAAGTAATGTTATTGCTACATGTTTTAGTTATTGTTTGCAAAATTTTGCTTATATTTTTTTCTATAGATGCATTGAATTTGAATGCCATTGCTAAATGTTGTTAACTTCAAAGAAAGTAAACATATGAATAATGTCATCCTCTTGATTCAAAAAGTAGGGCAGCTGCTATCCGAAAAAAGTGGTCTGACAAACCATATCATTCGATCAGAGATGACACAATCATCCTTTGAATGGGGAGGTGGGAAATTGCATAGCATATGTTAACGCGTTTTCCATATACCAATATGGGATAGCGTTGGAATTTTCCATTGTCAAGTCGTTAAGTGGAAAAGCGCTCTAAAGTTTCATGGTACTTTGAAATCTTGTTGATTTATTTATAATGATATCAAGTGACTTAAATATGGGAATGATCTCTGCAACTGTTTAACGTTTTAATTTCAGATGGCAGATCTCAGCATCCTAATTTGAGAGCAGGCGGAGCATTGCAAGTTTCCCTTGATAAATTAATTGTAGATTATTATCCATACCACCGAGCATGTGAGTCAAGTTTTTCTCCCTTCTAAAACTCTTCAATGATATTATTGTTATTTGAAATAGTTTTGTTTTAAGTATTATCTATATATATATATATATATATATATATATAAATGTATGTTTGTTTGTATGTATGTATATATGTATATATGTTTGTTTGTTTGTTTGTATGTATGTTTGTTCCCTATACAAATCCAGTTTTTGTTGGATTTTCATCAAACTTGGCATAGAGGCTCCTTGATGCACTAGAATTCACATAGGTGGGGTTTTGAAATTTCAAAAAAATCCAAAAAGCTCAAAAATCAATTTTTTGTCTCAAAATGGCCATTTTCTTTCAGGTTTGAATAAATAGAGTAATAGAAACAAGCCTTTAAGAATACAAATTGATAAAATTTAACACATTTAAGTATGAGTATTTTCCAACAAAGATTACGATTAACAATGAATTATCAATTTAAGTCTCACCCATTTCATTTTAGCGTGAAATAAGTGAAACATAATGCAATGCCAGGTTATTAGCTAGTTTTCTATAAAAATGACACCTATTTTTTTCCTAAAATATCTTCAATTGATATGCTATTTTTTTTTTAAAGCAAATGATACAGATTTGAATAAAAGTAAAATTTATCGAAACTTTTGTTTTCAAGTTGACTATAATTAAAGTTGGACTTTCAAAAGCTGTCATTATATTATTGCTGTATCCAGTGTTAGAAATAAGTGGTCATTAGTCGCTCTTTGCGATCAAAACTTTTGATTTGACACCGGTGCCAAATTTGACGCCTAAAGTTTTGGATGACAATGAAGTTTTTCTTTCTTAATTCATCGTGCCTATTGACCCAAAATATAAAATTTGTACAAATGTTTTAAAATGCTATCTTTTCTTTTGTATATTTTGTAGATCTTTTACTCATTGCTGATAGCACATTTAAAATAGTCCAGTTTAATATATTTTTTTAATACTCAGACAGATATATTTATATATACCAGGTGTGTAAGTATGAAACCGGAATTTCCCATAGGTGACGCTAGATGTCGATGTAGTTACCGACTCATCAAGTCAGAGGTGTATTGTTATTGTATTGATATCCGACAAAGATTTCCAACTCACAATAACACGAGTTTCTTTCAGTAGCATTAGTTTATTAGAGATAAACATGTCGAGTTATGAGCCAACAAATTACGATTTGCCGACATCACTAGTTTTCTGTTTTCATCTGAAGAAAACCGCAGCCGAATCACATCGAATGCTTGTGGAGGCGTATGGTGAGCATGCTCTCGGTAAAACAAAGTGTTTCGAGTGGTTCAAACGGTTCAGAAGTGGCGATTTTGACGTGAGGAACGAAGAACGTGGAAGACCACTGAAAAAGTTTGAAGACGCTGACCTGCAAGCTTTGTTGGACGAAGACCTGGGGAAACTGTCAATACTGAACGCTGACGATAACAAATGACCAATTTGAATAGAGCTTTGAGTGTAAAACGACCAGAATACCAACAAAGACAACACGAGGTGATTTTGCTGAATGACGACGCACCAGTACACAAAGCAAAACGGGTCCAGGAAACGATAGAGTCGTTACGTTGGAAGATTCTTTTGCATGCAGCTTACTCACCGGATCTTGCCCCATCCGATTATTACTTGTTTGCATTGATGGGACACGCACTTGCTGAGCAGCGCTTGACTTCCTACGAAGCTGTACGTAAATGGCTGGATGACTGGTTTGCCTCAATAGATCAACAGTTCTTTTGGTGCGGAATCCACAAGTTGCCAGAAAGATGGCAAAAATGTATAGATAGCGACGGACAATACTTTGAATAAGGTACTTTGTATCATATCATTACAATAAACCTGTTTTTTCTGTAGAAAAATTCCGGTTTCATACTTACACACCTGGTATATTTATACATACATATGTGGTATCGGTTGGTTGTCAAGGGGATTTTACTGCTTTACACAATGATGATCATTGTCTTTAAGCATTTAATTTTTAATGAACATAAAAGCAGTATCACAGGACTACACAATCATCTAAAGCATAAAGTATAAACATTCAAAACAATCGCATCGTCGTTACATCACAACCACCTCACTTCACGCTCTTCTTCCGACTGAAGCCACAGCCGCGTCCGTGTCTCTGCGCACGTAGGGGTTTCGTCGACAGGAGTAAATAGTGCTGTAACTATAGTTCATGGGGAATAATTCCCACACATATATTATTTGATTTATTAAAAATTTCACCTTAATTTTTCGTTTTAATGCCTAGAAACTTACACCAGACGTCATTATGACGCATAGATTCAAATTCTTATTTCTAACACTGTCTATATCCATAATAGGTGTTGTTGTCATTTTGTTTTGCAGTTGCTAGTCGTGATCATTGGTTGCATTATTCTGAACCTTCCTCGAGTCGCAGTACTTGGGTCCAGCAACTGCTGACCATTTTCAATGAAAGGATTCAAACCAAAACAGATAGTCTGACCACCGAGAATGAAAGTCCCAAGCACAACTTTCAAAAATCATCTCCATCATCTACTGAAAATGTAAGTTATGATTGTTGAAAAATAATTTTTAATGTTTTGGTTGGCAACACCTGTTGGGCCCAGAGCCTGCTGCTGGTCGTCACATTTGTATTTGTATTTGTATTAATGTGACTTAGAATGGTTTTTGGCATCACTTCACAACACGTACAGCTGCGTGGTTGTTTGGAGTCTGTGATGTTATTGTGATATTTTAGACTGTTTCGATCTGTGTGTTTTTAAATGTATCGCCCTTAAAGCTTATTTTAATGTCAACTAATTTCGTCAATCATCGCAGGTGAAGGTCGAGACAAACAATTGCCTCTCGCCACTGGCCCCAAAAAATATTTTTTTGCAGACTAGAAAATTTTAAGTTGGTCATTAAATGGTAACCTCCGATTCATGAATCTATTTATTTAGTTCTTTTGTGCACAGAAATGCAAAATGCTGATACATGAGCTCCAATTATAAAAAAACAAGCCATCGACATCGTTATTGGCAGTTAATGACGATCCATATAATCAAATGAAAATGTATTTTTTCTAAGAATTACTTTTGTAGTTTTGAGCAATTTATATTGTGCACTATTAAAGAAATAATGAGAAATATAGGCATTGTAACCAGATGCTAACACAGATTCCTGCAGTTACAGCAAAAGACTAATGTTGCACATAACATGTGGCATCAAAGAAGGACAAAAAAAAGCCAAGAGTATGTAGAATCCTGCATGTAAATGTGAAACGTGCATGATTTTCGATTGAGTCTTGATAACTCAAAGTCGTAATGGGCAGGCTAAAAGCTTCGAGTTATAGGAAGTATTCATAGCTCAATCGGTACCCCGATCGGTAAGGGGTGGAACTCGTATCCAGAGAGTCCTGGGTTCGATCCCAGCAGATCAAAGATCCACTGTTATTACTAATGGTGGCTGAGCAACGTTAAAAAGGGGTCATGATCTTAAAGTTCTCCTAGTGAAACGATACCTCTGGGCATGGCTCCACTAGATGTCTCTGTACTTACTGGCTACCACAATTTTTGAAGTCCCTACCTAAAATGAAGAAACAGCCGAGCTTCCTAATTCTGCCACTTGAGCGCTGTCTGGCTGCACTTTTCATGACAACATTGATTAGTTTTGACAGATGATGGAATTCGTTCGAAAACTTAAAAAAAGGTAAGAAATTGCTGTTTCATGGAAATTTATTTGATTTTTTTTTGCAATTTTTATTTGACATAGAGTTTTTCTCTGTAGTAGTCTCTGTAGTATGAAGAATTGTTACTTTAATTCTTTTATTTCGCGAAGAATAAGTTATTTTAATTTGTATTATCTCGGAACTCTGCGAATAAATTTCTGTCATAACTTTTCGTTAAAGCTCTAAACATTTCATATGTTCTTAAGGATTAAAACAAAATGAAAAAAACTTGCTATTGATCAACAGAATTCGTTACTTATTGATCTTAATCAACATTATTAAAAATTTTAATACATAAAAGAATTTTATCATGAAAAACACTGAAGAAATGGTAAATAGAATTTTATCTGTCCTTTTAAATCTTTTAATTTCTTTGGGCTTTAATTTGTAGTAAATGGTTATTTTCGTGGGGAAACTAAGGCGAACAAACATTGTTATGATTCACCTAATAATTGCATGTATTATAGAAGCATTTTTCTGCTGCAGGAATCCCCTTGGCTCAATGTATTTACTAAAAGAAATTTCTTGTTTCCTCAAAATAACTGTATGCGAAACATATTGCATACTATCGTTACCCGCTACCGCTTTGCCTCTGGTTAAATTTGAAGGATTTTTGCTACATGCTCATTTGTCGCTACATGCACAGTTTACAAATTTTTAAACTAATTGCAGCAAATATAATGTTAAATTGAAGCATAAATTTACATTTCAGAAAGTAAACTAATAAATTTGTATCGATAAACCCAGTAGAAAAATGGCATAAACAAAGTGTAATGTTTCTTATCAAACACTGGAAAATATATAATCAGCAAATTATAAGAATTTTTGTCATAAATAATCCGAGAAAATAAAATAATAGAAGGGAAAAGGTATTGCTCAAAAACAAAAAAATATTTCCGCTACTAAAAATAAATTTATCCTTTGCAAATAATAAAGCTGAGCAAAATGAACAAATCATACTGAATAAAGTAATAAATAGTTTTCAGTTAATAGGAAATGCCTTTTCAATCTGCATTAAAGTAGGAATTTCTTGTTTTGTAATTAATGCATCACAATATTGTTTTGTTGCACGAGACAGATCATACTTCAACAAAGCTAAGATGGTAAAATATGATCTCATAAATGAAGCTAAGTCAGAATTGCAAGCAATAAAGAACAGCTCTTTTACAGCATTTTAAGGCTGCAGTTTCGCCCTTGCTTTGAGCTCATCAGTCGGAATAGCTGTAGTCGAGTTGCAGATAAATTACCTCACACAGAAACTGAGTATATCTTCACTCTAGCTAAAAAATACTTGCAGCTAAAAATACTTTAGGGCAACAAAGAGAGGCCCAGAAACATGGTACCGCAATACTTAAAAAGCGTGGAGATAATAGATTAGGGTAAAGTATGTTTTGTTACCAGTGTGAAGATGTACTCAACTTTTAGATAAAGTTGTTTGCCAGCAGTTTGGCAGAGGCGTAACCAGTGTTATCTTCAATTACTTTGTGTATAATATTTCATTGCTCACCGTGTGCTGACATTGTGGCATGAAACTTCCTGCGCTCCTTATGCATAATTTTTCTGATGTGTTTACAGAGTTTAGAAGATGGTACAGGAAAATTTTTACAAAATTTACTTTCAAACTGAAAGGAAGCTATTTTTTATGTTCTGTATTCGTATAGTAAGTTATTTCACTGTGCTCAATTTCTGCAATGTTTATTATGTTTCTGCTAAAAAAAAAAAAAAAAAAAAAAAAAAAAAAAAAAAAAAAAACGAAAATTACTTACCTTCTCTGCCTTATTATTAAATTTATTAATTCTGTCCCTCAATTTGTACATAAATATCTTTTCATACCCGGCGACCTCATTCTATTAATGGTGAGAAACTTATTACGCAGAATTTTTTAATGATATCCCCATGGTTAGAAAATGTTAGATCTCAATTTAACTAATTTTGAACTATATGAGAGCAAATTTTTATGTTTTGTATTTCAGTCGTTTATTATCATCTTACTGAAAATGAATTTTTTTAGATTACTTGACTTCGTAATGACTTTGGGAAAAAAGCAAAAAATAATAAAAGGGCCTAAATAGTTTTATTTTAATATTGATCATCGTGTTCACAAGATTTTGCATCAGATCTATTTTTATGCATTCTCACAAGAGCTTTCTAAGGATATTTATCGCACTTCCTTCATTCTGAAAAGGAGCAAATGCCATTCAATGGGAAGTGAAAGCAGTAAGTAACATCGTTATTGTTAAAAAAATAATAATAAATAAATAATAGTAATAAATGCACAAATAAATAAGTAAATAAACAAATAAAATAAATGCCAATTAATTGACAAAAATTCATTAAGCATAGTTAGTTACATTACATATATTCTAAGCTCTCAAAGTAATTTTATTGTAAACATATTTTTTACATTAAAGCTAATTAATCGGCCAAGATTGACATACAGTATAATCTGCAAAGTTGCTGACTACCGATTATTTCCGATTTATTAGTGCACCACCATTTTTAACCTCCGAAAAATAAGGTCGCTTATTAATCTTTTATAAAGAATTTGAGCCCTTTTTTCCCTAGAGGCAAATGAAAAGCTTCAATATGAATTTATGTTATAATTTCATGAAAGGAAATATAATTAAAAGTTTTTGTGTATAAAATGCACAAATAATTACTACAAATAATTACAAAATAATTACATATTGTTATGTATTAATGTGTTTTTGTTCCATTCACGCCCATGTATGAAAATAACAAAAATAAATAAATAAACAAAAATATAATTTCTACTATTAAAAAATATTCCCTGAATAAAACGCAGCGCTTTAAATTAAAAAAAAATATCACCTCTGAATTAAAATGCGATAGAATAAAAAAACAAAATGAAAAAATAAAACATAAGTTTTTGCTTCAAAAATAATCCCACATCAAAACGCGGCACTTTTTAAAAAGCTATTCCGTAGTGTTTTGAAACTGAAACTTAATCAAGCGGAAATACTGGCGAAAAACTGTCAAGCTAAAACGATGATGCATTTTCAAATATATGCTAAGCGCGCCAAGGCAACATCAAGTAATTTTCAGATTCATAGCGCTAGATGGCGCTGTATCACTGAACTTTACGTGACGTAACTCAGTTTCCACAAAATTCAGCGATTGTGACGGCCAGTATAGATCTAGTGCGGCCATGCTCTGGGGGTACTGGACCAGGGGTTTGCTGGGCCCTTGGTCTGGATCAAAAGAACAGAGCGCTATTAAGGACCCCATCCCGGTTAAACCACAAGTTGTGGTAGGTACGGGGGACCCTGGAGAGTGAAGTGAAATTAAGTCTGCAGTGCATAAATAAAGGAAAGTAACATAAAAGAGGGAAAATAAAACAAATTTTAAAACTCAAAATAATAGTTTCAGAACTAAATAGACTTCCTAGAATCTATCATTTGTATCTTGAACTGTGGAATAAAAGTAATTTTTATTTCCAGATAAATACTGCATCTCCTATTACTCCTGATGATAAACCTCCACTCACTAGAAAGGCCAGCACGGTCAGCAATTCGTCCGGCACTTTGACTCCCGATACGTCTCGAAGGAGCATTGGAAGCTTCAGTCGAAAATCATCGTTGCAGTGGAATTACAGATATTTAATGTCTAGCTGCTTTGTGCTAAGATTAGAAGATATAGTAGCTTATAAAGTCTCCACCTCAACGTCGTCTCGAACTCATTCTATTGAGAAGTTTCTTGTCTATAATAAAAGTGCTCATATGCCTTCTGATATCAAAACTATTCATTTGGAACAAACCTCCTACTATTTACCCGGTGAAATTGACTTTCCAGGTACTGTCAAGATTTATCAGTTATGTTTATTTTTAGATATTTTTAAAAATTGTAAAGTGGAACTATATCAATTCTATATTTGTATTGGTTTTCTACATGACATTGAACATAATTTCTTGCTAAAACTGATATAATGATGTGTCATCTGTTCAAACAATTTTAACTTTATTTTATTATTGTTGTTATTATTATTTATCATTGGCTTTAAGTGCAAAAGCACTTTTGCCTGCACAAGTTAGAACATTCATTACAAAGATGGAAAAGCTTTCTTTACACATTTACCACAACAGTTTACACACAGAGCAATTTTAATCGTTAGCATTTAAACATTATTGCAAAAGCTAAGTGGGGAAAAAGTCCATAGCGCCGTAACTGTGACAACCATGAGAGGAAAAGTGCAGAGAGTGGGAAATAAATTTGGTTTTGACACGCCAGCTCTTATAACTCTGAGTATAGTGTTAATGAAATAAAGATTTAAACTTAAATTTAAGACAATTTAACTACACATGTAAATAGCATCAACATTGGAGAAGCATTTCTTTCAATTTCTCTTCATAGATTGCATGTCACAAGTGCAATGAATGTGATCACTTAAAAATGGCAGCTAGGTATAAATATCTGGGCATGAAACTGAAAAATTTGGTTGCAAAATATACCTACCGGCCACCTATTTTTATTACTGGTAAAAATTAAAGTTGATTTATTTTGAAGTTGGACTATTGCAATTTATAAACATTAAAATATTTAACACTAGTGACGATAATTGAAATAAGGATTCCTTTGTTAATACTATTTTTAGTGAAAAAAAAGGAATTGTTTTGTATTTCTTAAAAATATGCTTAGAAATTATTTTATATACAAAAGCTCTTATAATTTTTTCATCACTGACTTTTGTTTTTAACAGTTTTAACCATTTAAAACCAGGTTTTGACACTTAAATTTAATTTTTAAGGGTTGTCGTGTCAAAAACCTTTTTTTAATTTTATTTCAAAACGCCGGTCTTAACTTTCATCTCATTTATTCATTTTTGGTTATAGCGCTACTGATTGTTCTAGTGCTGCTTTTTTGCAATTAATTAATTCTATACCAAAAAATAATCTTTAAAATAATAAAACTTTACTAATATCTTCAAAAAAATTTTAAACCTATTTGCTTGCATTAAAAAACTTTTTCATGTAACAAATTCTAACATTTTAAGGAAGTACAGAAATTCCTTCAGGACAAGGTACTTGAAAATGTGTTCACTTCCACAGAATCCCTTTTCTACAATGATTTGCTTAATATTTGAGTTATATATTTGTTGCACCCCTCATGTGAAATATTTTTTTTACATGAAACTATCCTGATGTGGTATTACTAGAGGTTATCTCAGTCATAAATAATAATATTGTCCTTCACAAGCCGGAGAATGTTATGGATCTAGGTGTCTTAATAAATCAAGACTTCAAGTTTAGTCAACAGTGCAGCATAGCTAGTAACAAAGCCAATAGGAAGCTTGGGTTTATAAATCTATTTCAAACAAATGTTCTTTTGCCTTTATATAGAAGTTTGGTAAGACCTCATTTAGAGTATGCTGTTCAGTTTTGGTCTCCTTATCTTAAGAAAGATATTAATTTATGGGAAAGGGTACAAAGGAGGGCTACAAGATTAGTGAATGGATTTTCTAATTTCGACTATAATTTCAGACTTAGAATGCTTAACATGTATAGTTTAAAGCAAAAGAGAACCAGAGGGGACATGATTTAGTCGTTTAAATTTATCAAAATGAAAGATGTTATAGGGTTAAATTTTTGCATGGAAAGCATGACAAGGGGTTATTGTTATAAGCTGTTTAAATCTCAGGCTAACCTGGAAATTCGGAAAAATTACTATTTAACAGAGTAGTGGGAACTTGGAATAGTTTACCAGAAGAGGCGGTAAGGATCAAGGGAGTAGATAGTTTTAAGAGGGTCATCAATCTTCATTGGGGTCTATAATTTGACTAGGACCAGCCCTGTTGGGCCCAGAGCCTGTTGCTGGTCGTCGCATTTGTATTTGTATATTTTCTTGTAATGTAAAACAATTCAAAATATTGTGGATGTTTTTAAAAAGTAGTAGCTTAGTATTGTTTTGCATTTCAGTACCATTATTAAATAAATCATTTCTGGTTGAACAGTAAATTACAGGTCTACATGTGCGGTGAGTAATATGTGCAGATTTAAGTTTCTTAATTCTTTATAGTGCCATCTCCAAATTTATTCCTCATCTTGGGCCATTAAAGCTGTATTTGGACAACCCCCACCATTTTGTGGATCAATGCCTTTTACTTGAATCTACAAAAATGTCTTGTGAGTGTCTAAAAGCATTTTCTCTCTCTCTTTTTTTTTTCCGTTATATAAAGTGTTTTATTTTACAAAAATACTTGATTTACTTTTTTTTGGTAGATGTCCTTGAAAATGGGTTCTGCTGAAACTCAGTCTCTTGTGAACATAAGAGCAGAGGCATTGTTACCACAAGTAAGTATCAGAGACTTTTCATAAGAACATATTTTGTCAAATAAATAACATTATTATATAAAATATATTATACCTATATACATATTACAGAAACATATTTGTTAAAAAAATTTT